>JAANSK020268914.1:0-11792 GCA_011763485.2 Isoetes engelmannii
ATGTGCATAATAAAAAGCTTTATTCAACTTTAAGCTATTTCTGCATGTTAAAGGAAAATAAAAAATTTGACTGATAGCTTCAGATCACTCTTGTTCAAACAATCTGTCCCTTTCCTTGTACATTTGCATATGTTGTAGACAAACATAAATCTGTAGACAAATACCAATAATCATTATCTCAAACTTGATATAATGCAAGCACTGGTGACCACATCCACTTAGTGTTGTGCACAATACAGAAGTGCCGCATAGAAAGTACTTCTCTCTCTCCTTTAATGAGCCATCTCATGACTTATTACTATCACATCTAATATCAACAGGAGGTGGTAATAATTATTTTATACAGCTTTTTCCTTCTAATATGCTATGTGTTGCCACTGTAATGTTATCTTGAAATTGGAATGAGAAGAGTTGAACCCAGCTAGATGTACCTTCAAGATGAGAAGCTTACCGAAAGCCTAAGACCAAAGTCAGCAGATGAAAATAGGGTATTTCTATGCATACTGCTGGACGTAATGACGTGTGACATTTCTAATAAAGCTCATAGAAAATATCTAATACTCCGTAAAGCATACAAACCTATGTTGTTCCCTTTTGAAACTCTGCCTGGACAATATGCTTTCAATAAGAGATACGTTTGCTTCCTAGCATGCATCATTCTCAGCCTTCAAAAATCAATAAACTATGTTATAGAGAATGAAAAGCCAAAGATGATACCATCTTGCTCTTGTGGTTGATGTCCCTTCCATCTTGTCCAAAGATGATACCATCTTGCTCTTGTGGTTGATGTCCCTTCCATCTTGTAACTATTGCCCCAGCATGCACTTCATTCTGCAACATAGATAGTGCCCAAAATCCAAAACCTGAAGAAAGCAACACATTTTGATAAGGGTTTCCATGCTAGATTGGTCTGAGTATTGCATAACATGAGGCTATTGAAAACGGAAGCAAAGAACTGAGCTTCTATATGTGATCAAAATGATCAGCAATAAAACCTATAATTGTATATTGAGCATTACCTAAAGGCAATTCTATCTTGAGTAGGTAATTCTTGGAGGCTACTAGCTGCCTAAATCATAATCTTGGCAAACATGAAAAGAATAACCTTAGAAACTCAGTTGTCGAGCTACAACTGCTGGACCAATTAGCTACGGCATAAAGTCTCCATGGTGCAATCCGGCATCTCCAACATCAGATAAAAACACGGGAAAATATACCTACAACTAATGCAAAACTTAAGCCAGTTTTAAGAACATAACAGACTGTAACACATCCCCAGACATTCAAACACCCGGTTTTATCCACATCCAGGATGTAAAAGTATCTCATAACCTGCTTTCTCAGGTCGGGTGGCAAGGCCCAAAAAAGTTCAGACCAGGTAATCCAGCCATCGCCATCCTGGTCCAACCTTCAAAAGAGATTAAAAGCCTTCATCCTTCTCTGATTGTAGAAGCCTATTAAAGAAGTATGTGATAAAGAGAGCTGATGGGCTCTGACATAATCTGTACTTGCGTGTCTCCTTAATTCGTTGAGCGTTTACACTTCATCAAGTTTGATCTGTGTTTTATCAATAGAACAAATGCATATCCTGTGTCAGAGCTCTATTTGATGAAGAACATGGATTCTTTATTGACAAACTACACAGTACTCCCTGTTTCTAAGAGAAAATGGGAGTTCAGGTCTGCCGGATCATCCAAGTGATGAAGAACAGGACGAAATGGCCCGTCGGATCCTCGTTTCCTCGCAAAGATCTTGCTGTTGTATCAGCTTTCGCTGCCTCCTCTGCCATATCAAAAGTTCCAAGCCGTACCCAACGGCCATCACTAAGCAAGAGCAACAGAACCCTAGAAATTGGTTTCTCGATGGCTGCATGTCAAGTGCACAAAGAATACATGGAAAATACAAAGTAAACATACATATGTGGTTGAAACCATAGTAAGAAAATAATAGGAGAGAGAAAAAAATTTGTGTACGCTCTGTAAATACGTACTCTATAGAAGCAAATGAATACATGCCATAAATCATATGAAAATAATTGTAAAAAGGCCGTATGAATCTACGTTTAACGCGACGAACCATTGTTTGTGATATTCCTATAAATTCCAGCAGACGACTCTCATTTCGCGCAGTACGAGTTCCTGAGCTTGCCCGTGATCAGCAAGGCGATTTTAGGCGCCAGACTTCGGATCATCAATCCGACTGCATTTTTGAGCCTCATACCCTGTTTGAGAGTCATGGAGCAGGATCAGTCCGACAGCGCCAGGCGTCTGAACAGGAAGCGCCTGCGCAGAGAGAAGAGGACGAAGAATCGGGAGGACAGGAACGTGCCCGACCCTGCAGATCCTCCAGTGCCACCTGTCGTCCCAGCAGTCATCCAGCCGGAGGAGCCACTCATAGAGGTAGAACCTTTGGCCATGGTTGTTTATAGGTACGAATTTCTGACACCACAGGATCTGACCCCGTTGGTTTCCCAGCAGTAGGTGCCCTTGAAGAAGAGGAAGGCACATCCCGGTATCACCATCGGGAAGAAGAAGAAGAGGCCGGTTCTTCGAGCATCGCTGACCCCTTCTATTAGTGATCACGACCTCATCCAGCAGGAGCTAGACTGGATCCTGAGGGGGTGAGGGGAGTTCCAGGCAGCAGCAGTAGGCATTGGCAAACAACTGTGCGATACACGCTCGGAGGCTGACAATTATGCCGAGAGATATCATCTCGCTCGGTACATCAAAAGCCAGCGAGGATGCAAAATTTTTAATAAGAATTTGTATATGTGCATATTATTCTCGAATTAATACAAAGTTTTTGTCTATGTAAGTAGATTTTGGACTTTTTGGTAATTTTTCATGGGGGGAATTCAGACGACTCCCACCTAGCGCCTGTGTGAGACTCTCACAAGTGCCTCTGGTGCTAAGTGAGAGTCGTCCCAGATCAGTTTGTCTACTTTGTCCATACATTGTCCAAATCAGCAAACCAATAGTGTTAGTGAGCTTCCTGCAACGTGTAGAGCTCACTTTTACTATCCAAAACCTAAATTGAGTCAGTTTTCCCTTAGACACCCCACGACTCCCACCTAGCGCAAATGGCACTTGCGAGCTTCTCACAAGCCCAATTGGCGCTAAGTGAGAGTCCTCAAAATTTGGCCTTGCCAATTTGTCTTCAATTGCAAATATCCCAGTTAGAGAATATCCTAGCCCACTTTGCTCAGAAACTTGCCAAAATTAGCACTTCAAAAATTTTGCCCAAACTTTTTCCTGTAAATAGGGCCTCATTTGTGCATGCCAGCACCCACAGAATTTGCTCTTCTCAGTAAGGCGATTTTCAAGCTATCCTTAGGCGCTAGCAGTGATCCAAGGTATAGTCTCTCTCAAATTTGCTATGGTTCCACAATCATTTGTCAACTGGTACATGGCCACTGCTCATGTCAAGGATGTCCCCATAGATCAAGTTTTCCAAGTGTTCCAGCAGACCTTTGACCTAGAAGCCACTGTGTCTTCCACTCTTTATTACCATGATATTATGGCTGAATTTAATGCTAGGGTACAACCCCATGCCAGAGTTGTACATCCCTATGATGGTCTTTGGGTACCAAAGGCCAAGCTTGCAAAAACCTTGCCAGAAGTTCCTAATGACATGAAGGCATTACAGAACAGAGCCATTCGTATCCCTGATTACATGACGATGAACAATAAGGGTGTTAGATACTTCACCCTAACTGTTGCTTTAGCCATCTTTCTCAGTTATAAATCTGAGAATGACATAGGCCAGTCTCCTATCTCAGCCCTTGATCTTGCTCCCATAGATTCTAGGCAGGATGAAGAACTGCTTCTCCAATATGAGCAGAATGTCTTCTAGCAGCAGCGTCGAGCAGATCAAGACGCAGATGATGTGGAGGACGTGGTGGGCATTCCCTCGGATGAAGAAGAGGAAGCAAGACAAATGCAACTTCAAATTCAGCAGCAACACAACCTTTTTGGTCAGGAAGACTCTAGATTGAGCATCACAAGCCTGACTCCAGTGATGATCCATGGTGAAGAATACTTGTTATTGAACGACATCAATCACTTGCCACATTGCCAAATACATGAGTACTGGCCAGATGAATTGTTAGCATTGCTCAAGAATAACGAGAGAGTTGATGACTTCATCGACCATGAGACTCCAGACTTTCCAGCAGAGGTGGAGGAAACAGATATATATCGAGGCACGAGGATGTCAAATAGGGATGCATATCTCAGGATCAGAGAGCAGATGCAGCAGCATGAAGAGCCTTCTGATGAACAGTTCTATGGCATCTAGGAGCGTCTTGGTATCAGGTAAAGACCACTTCTAAGGAGCTCTGCACCTCGACAAGAAAGGCGAGAACGTGGAGGCACCCAGTTGGATACCTACAGGTCACTAGAAGCAGATTATGAAGACTTGTGGGCAGTGCCAATGGAAAAATACTCCTCCAGACATGCTGATGATACATTTAGGCTTCCAGAGAAGGAGCAAGCAGTTGCACTCAGGTATTATTTACCTTTACTTACCGACAGGATTGTAGTCTTCCACAAGACTATCAGCCCCAGGGGAGCAGTGGCAGTATATCTGTTGATTGCACTTACAGGTTATGGTAAACATACCAGGCTAGCAGATAACACTGATCATGTGATACTGGTTTGGAGGGCAGTAGCACTCCAGAAATTTGATTTTACCATACCTAACATCTGCTCTGGACGCTTAGCAGTCACCGCAAAAGGATAAGCCGCATGAGAAGCCCCAACAGTAGGGAGGACAACAGGATGGAAATTACTCCAAGATGGTGAAACAGTTTTTATCAGCGATCCCTAAGGAAAAGAGGCAGGAATGTATTGACAAGCAGCTATGTTTTAGGTGTTTCCAGCCAGGGCACATGACTCATACTTGTCCTTATGTGATGAATGCTGCCCTCATCAAGCTCAGAGGATGGGAAACTCCTCCCAGGAGAGATGAGGACGAGGCACGAGACTATATCCAAGGTGAGTGTCATGTCTAGCTGCAATAGATACTGGTAATGCAGAAAGCCAGTACAATGTCATTTCAACAATTGGAAAAATTAAGGCTAAAGTCATTTGTAGTTCTCATTGACACGGGGGCATCCCATAATTTTGCATCACCTCGCATGGTAGAGTTGTTGAAACTCCAGACCCTTCGGTCTAATCCAAGGCCAGTTGTGTTAGTCAATGGAGCAGTTAGATATATAAAGCAGAAGAGAGTCAATTTCAACATCGAGTTGCCAGGAGTTGATTTGGATATGGGTGCAGAGGTCATGGATATATATGGGGAAGTATGATTTTGAAATCATCTACAAACCAGGAAAGCTTAATGTGGTTGCAAATGCGATCTCGAGGCATCCGCTTGTGACAAGAGTTCATTGTAATGCCATATCAACACTCACCAGTGAGTTGGGCAAGAAGATTGAGGAAACCTTGTCCACGGATAAGGAGTTTCAAGAAGCATGGGCTAGCCTTTCTAAGGAGGCAAGAACTGATAAGGAGAGAGAAACCTTCAGAAATTTTAGAAAGGAAGGTAAACTCTTGTATCATAAGAATAAGTTGTGTGTTCCAGAATCCTCAGGAGTGAGGAAGCTCATCCTTCATGATACGCACATAGCCCAATTGTCGGCCATGCAAGGTTCATGAAAACTTACTTCAAGATAAGAAGTAGCTACTATTGACCAGACATGAAGAAGCAGATTGCAAGGTATATTAGGGAATGCCATATATGCCAGCAGACAAAGCCGAGCAACTTCGAATTCCTGGAGAGCTTTAGCCATTGCCAGTTCCGAATGCGAAGTGGGAAGTGGTAAGCATGGATTTTATAACAGGTTTGCCGAGAACCCAAAGAGGGCATGATGCTCTGATGGTGGTTGTGGATAAGTTGTCGAAAATGGCTCATTTTGTGCAATGCAGGACGACGGATACGACTTTGGATATAGCAGTGCATTTTGCAAAGGATGTTTTTAGACTCCATGGAATGCCAAGGGAAATAATTTTCGACAGAGATCCAAAGTTTATAAGTGTTTTTTGGCAGGACTTGTTTACTACCATAGGCACTAAGTTATCCATGAGTTCAACATATCATCCTCAGACGGATGGACAGATGGAACGCACCAACCGCATCCTCGAAGATATGCTCAGGACATATGTCTGGAATAGGCAATCCAAATGGGAGGACTTTATCCACTTGATGGAGTTTGCTTATAATGGCACCAAGCAGGAATCATCCCAGATGTCCCCCTTTATGATTAATTATGGCTATCAGTCCCTAACCCCAGACACTTGGCACAATCCCGTGTACATTTGGGATGTTTGGAGGTTGTTTGCTAATGAAGATGGCCTTTGCAAAAAAGCTGGTCTATACAGTTAGTGTAAATAGTTTTTTGCCGGATTGATAAACTAGTTCACGCCTTGTGCATTTTTGTAGCATGTCTATGTCTTTGTAAATGAAATAGCGTCAAGTGCATTTTGAGAAATTCAAACTGTATCTCTCGAGTGTATCAATGAAAAAGGATCTCGCGCCTGGCGCATTTTTGTCGTAAAATGTCTTTCTAATTAATTATTTTCTATGATTGTCGTACAATTCACATGGCCGACGCTCCTACTAGTACAAGTTATTTGAATGACCAAGATCTGTGGACCATCTATAAGATAATATGTCTCATTGCAATTAGAAATCTACAAGAAGAGATGGCAAAGCCACATGACAGCATTTATGGAAACCCTCATGTTTTTGTTAAATGTTATGCCTATAAATGAACACGAGGATCTCATTCGAAAGGCTAGGTTTCGTCGTAGGGCACTTATATGGCGACTCTATGCTAATAATGAATGAAACGATGGAATCATCTCAGAGTGGTACAATGGAGAAGAGAGACGATTGTTGGCTGATAAGCTTGGCCTGTGTGAACTTTTGCGAAAATAAAATCTAATTCGTGCCTGGCGCATTTTGAAAACTCTTATATGTACAACCCCTCTATGTTACTCTACATAAAATAAGCGCCAAGTGCATTTTGAGGGTCTATTTAACAATGAAAAAACCAATATATTAATATAATAAATGATCTCGCGCCTGGCGCATTTTTATTTACTTGGACCTCTATTACTTTTAATATGCTTATTTTAGGTGCATGTGCCAACCTTTGATGCGACCTAGCCAATTTGGTCAATCCCAAGAAACCACACATTTTGATGAATGTATGGTTTTTCAGGTTGATGAACTTGGCTAAGGAACATTTTGATGAGTGTATGGTTTTTTCAGGGTTGGTAAACTTGGCTAAGGAGCATCACAACATCACACATAGATTGATTGTCATCTAATTATCATAGCTTCAGAAAATCCTCTTGTTATCAAAAAATATTTGTACATACATTTTTTAGACGTTCTTTTGGTCATGCCACAAATGTATCCATGCTCTCCTCCATTGTGTCCCCACCCGGATGTCTCAATGGAAGAACTTCATCCTCGTAATTGCAATTTATGATGGAAACTTTAAAGAAATTGCTTCCTAGAGGAATACCATGACGCATTGCTTTGGGATCCAGATCTTCGATTTTACACAATCCTACTCGACGCTTTAAGTTTGTAATTAACACAGACATAGGTTCCGTATGTATAAATAAACAATTTCTGACATATAAACTTGAAAAAAAAAACATATTTTGGGTTAAATACATATTTCGTCGGCGGGGAAAAAAAAAATCGCGTATGCAAAATACACAATTTTGCGTATACAAAACAACATTTTCGCGAACGTGAAACCAAAAAAAAGTTTTGCGTACGCGTAAACAGTGTTTTGCGTACGGAAAAACTCTTTTGCGTACGTGTAACTGTGTATTTCGTGTACGCAAATATTTTGAATTTTTGCGTAAGCGAAGCTGAGCTTTCACGTATGCGGACGTAAATAACTAAAAAAAAAATGAATTTTTGCGTACGCGAAATACACTATTTCGTGTACGCAAAACATGCAAAATACACTGTTTCGTGTACACGAAACTGCGTATTTTGCGTACGCTATGGCTATGGCGATGGTTGTCGAATTTATGGCTATGGCGATGGTTGTCGAATTTCTGAACCCATGCAGTTCTTGACACCAAATCCTATGTTCTTGGCCCTAAACTCTCAACTTTTACCCAAATCATCTAAACTTGACCCTAATCTCTGTTTTCGCACTCGAAATCTCTTCGAATCACCGTGTTCTTGGCCCTAATCTATGTTCTTGCATCAAAAATCTCTCCGAATCGACTGTTCCTGGCTTTCGTTGACGTCATGGAGCGTGAAGAGGTCCATGCAACCCGAGAATGGCCGATCTCTTCCCGTTCCACATAACAACAGACAATACTCGGTATCTTATTGGTTTTATAATATCAATCTCCATCCACCAAAAATTGGAGGAAATTTAATATCTTATTGATTTTATAATATCAATTTCCCATCCTCCAAGAAATGGACCATTTCCTCAGTGAATCATGATAGAGAAAGCTGGCGAATCCAAAAAAAAAAATATCAACCCAACAGAGATTTTTTTAAAGAATAATGAACCGTAAACTAGGTCTTCTTCCGAAAAGCAGGTCCAAAATTGCCGGACTTGGCCAACGCTGCTGCATTTACAAATCCCATGCTGGAGTGGATCCATACCTGAAAAAACGATGTTGAGGTAGCCGCAATGGATGGATGCGAGGAAGCATTTGCCAGGGTTGAATACTATTGTAAAAAAATTTATGCTCACCATATAAACCAACAAGAGAAAGAACAAGCAAGAAAAGCAGACACACACAGAAGTTGCCATGCTTCAGCAGAATCGTACCAAAACAAGCACCTGCCGGATCCGCAGGCATGGAGAACAAGGAAGAAAACCGGTCAAGGGAATCGGCTTCAAAGAGATAAGAGCATACCAGATTAGCAACTGCAAGAACTGGGCGCTGCCTGCTGCCAGGATCCGGCCATACCAAAATTTCCCAAAACAATCGCTACCCTATTTTCAGAAATACTCACCGTATGCACAAAACAAAACCCTAAGAAAACAATACACAATGCTCAAGGCAACAGAAAAAACAAAACCAAAAAAAACTTCTAGACAAATACATGTTCCTACCTTAAGGAATCTGAGGCCGCCATCTTTGTTTTCTAGATTATGCTTGGAACATTCTTATACGTGATACTTGCATTCCATGTTTAATTATGTTCCATCTTTATTCTTTCTTTATTGCACATTGTATACAATTGCATTAACACTCTTTCACGTTTTAGCGCTATTTCCACATCCACTATGTGCGTCAACCGCCATTTGCACTTTAGCAAATCTTCTTCTGCATCCCCTTTTCTCAGATCTTCAGAAAAATTCTACAAAATTAGAGAAGATAACCCTTGTTTGATGTATCTGCCAATAATTCAAAATTTTGTCTCTTGATTACCAATCTCAATATCAGGATGAAGCAGTTATTGCCAGATCCAACGTGGTCTGCAGTTCCAGTAATTGTTGGTACACTCATTTTTGTTGTTCTATTTCTATACAATGATCCCCTATTGCTGCTTGGAGGGAATACAATTGATGGCAACGGTCATAAAGCTCAGATCCTGACTATACCACAAGGTGTCACAGTCCTGATCTCTGAACTAAGATTGGCAGCTTCTGATATAGAGATCAATGATGAAGAGGAAACGAAGAAATGGGAAGAACAGCACCCATGTAGAAGCAGAGATAAGTTGAATCTCTTATATCAGCAAAAAAAGCATGGAGAGATCTTAATGAAGAATCCAAACTGGGAAAGAGTCTATCAAGAGTATAGTAGTCTACACAGCAGATGCATGAGAAAGGTAGGGAATGTGAGCCAGTATTTCCACAGCCAAAATAACAGCATCTCAGATTGTAAATTTGTGGTTCCTGCTTTATATTACGGTCTTGGCAACAAGGTTTTATGGTTCACTTCTTGCCTACTTTATGCAATCTTAACAAAGAGGGTGCTGCTCATACCTGCAAGCACAGCTATACCTGATATAATGTGTGAGCCTTTTACAGGTTCTTCATGGAGGCTGGAGGATGATCACTCATTAATCAATTCCCAGATCTGGACTAGGCAACGCCAAGTTGTTGAAGCCATGGATCAAGCTGCACAAAATAAGACTAGGATCACTTCAATTTATGCTGCTGAGCTTACTGATGAATGGCAGCCCCATATCAGATTCTTCTGCAACACAGGACAAGATCTACTAAAGGATGTACCTTGGCTCTTTTTTCGTGGATGTTTGTATTTTCTTCCAGGCCTCTTTGCTACTCGGCCGTTTAAACCAATTTTAGAATCTCTATTTCCTGATAAGATGGCACTGACTCATATGCTTAGAACAGTGATGCTTCCTGCAGATTCAGTGTGGCAAAGGATAGACAGATTCCACGAGCTATATATAAAAAATGCAGAGAGATTAGTAGGCATTCAGGTAAGATACAGATATGGAGCATCATATTACAAAGCAATGAATACTGTGATCAACTCTAGGGTTACAACATGTGCAACAGAAAATGAGCTGATACCAAGAACCCTAAAATCATCTGCAACGAATGGCAATGAAACATCGAAGAAGCAAGTCACAAACATATTCATTGCATGTCTATTCACGGGCCTAAAAGATCATCTGAACAACATGTATATGAGAAATCCGACAGAAAATGGAGCGGTGGTTGGGATTATTCAACCGACAGCTGAAGGGAAGCAAGCCATAGGAGTGGAAGTGGATAGGCAAGCATTGACGGAAGTAATAGTTTTGAGTTTGGCAGATAACCTGTTTGTTACTCCGTTGTCGACCTTTGGAGGATTGGCGCAAGCATATGGAGCTCTGGTTCCGTGGTTCATCAACTTCGGGAAGACTGAAGAGGGCGCCTGTGTTAGGGGCCAGAGTGTGGATGTTTGCTACCAGGAAGGCCCTGTTAGGTATTCTTGCCCATTTGACGAGGAAAAAGATCATTTGATTTCTGAGACAGTACCTTATTATCAGAGCTGCTTGCCCATTGATTGCAGAGGGGTTAAACTCATCACTTCCATGATTCCAGTTACCCACAGGGCCTAAGAGCACTAAAGAGCACCAGATGTTTTTCTCCCCCATTTGATAAGATAAGATAAAGATAAAGTTTGTTAACGTCACGCCACGCCACTAGGCAGTGTCTGATTTGAACCAGGTGGTTGTAGGATGGTTGTAGGATGATACTAACAATATCAGATGTGCCCAAGAAGTATTCTGATTTGAACCAGGTGGTTGTAGGATGGTTGTAGGATGATACTAACAATATCAGATGTGCCCAAGAAGTATGTTTATTACTAGTAACGGTGCATGAGTTTGGAGCCTGTAAATTTGTTGCCTATAAAGCAACTATAAAGCAACGTACATACTATAAGTTGCATCAAGTAACACAATTACAAAATCCACAACAAAAAAAAATCATACATGCAACATTGTAGTATGTGGTGCCTTGTTCCAATATCTTGCAGTGGCATTCTACTCTATCTATCTAAAACGACTATCTATCTAAGTATATCTTACATTATATTAAACAAACATGGCATTGTTCTAAGTCCCCCAAGCCATTGGGTAGCGCATACCACTTTGTTTGATGTGGCAATGTCATTTTCACTGTATGGACATGATACAGTGGCAGGACGGGCAATCAAAAGCCTAGATAATACAAAGTTCTTCAATTTGAGGTTCTAATATTGCATATGTACTGAAAGATAGAGTGCTTCTCTACCTTGTCTATGTTGGGCATATTCTATAGAAAAATGCCCACC
>JAANSK020268925.1:0-11789 GCA_011763485.2 Isoetes engelmannii
AAACCTGGATGAGAGAGGTGGACGTCGGAGCTGCGGGGAGAATTTCCGGTGGAGGAAGGGGTAGTGATCGAAGTATCGGTGCTGGGAAGAGCGGCGAGGGCGAGCGATCTGGTGCGTTTTGATTTGGGTCTGGGCTGGCCGGAAGCCATAGCCGCAGCTTCGGCAGCTTGGCGCTCTCTTCGTTTTGCTGCCGGAACCCAAGTGCTCTTCACATGAGTCGGGCAATCAAATCCTCTCGATTTGCAGCACGTCCTGCACCTCTGATGCACGCAATCCTTCTTCGCCTGATTTCCACATTCCCTGCACGTCGATCCTCCCGCAACAGCTCCGGCCGCTCTTAATTTCTGCTCCTCCGCAATCTGGATCTGCCGATCCCTTTCCGTTAATTCCTTCCCTTCCGATTCCGCCATCCTTTCTGCCAGCGGTATCACATCCATCCCTCGCACTTGCACCAGCATTCCTTTGTTTTCCTCCCTCAATTCCCGCATATTCTGCACCGCCGCTGCAGCATGAACTGCCCACAAGCTCGCTTGATCGGACCCCGCACCACCCTTCTCTTCATTTCTTCGGCCAAATCCGCTGCCCAATCCTCTGATTTCTTCCCTCCCTACTCCTCCCGCATGTAACCTAGGTTCATACGCTACAAAACTTCCCCCGATTCTACCAGAACTGCCCGCCTGATCATCTTCTCGCCTGTTTGGTCTGTACCCGCCAACAAATTCCTCGGTTCCGGTTCTAAAATCTCTGAAAATTTGACCCGAGCTTCCTAATCCGCCCAACCCACTGCCGGATCCTTGGCCCAGAGCTTCGTCTGGAGCTTGCTGGCCTATGTATGATCCAAAACGGTTCCATTCATGGCCGCCGGAGCTGGGATGAATTTCTTCTTCTGGGTTTGGCTCGGAAGCCCCGGAAGTGAAGATTTGCAGCCTCGTGGGCGAAACTAAACGGGGGTGGTGCGGATTCCAGGCTTGGGGGGAAGAAAAATAATCTAGAAATTTTTGTTTCTCTTGCCAGTTCCCGCCTGATCCGCCCGCCGCCGCAGCAGCTTCTACGGGCGCCACAGCTGCTTGATCTCTGAAATCCGCCGGAGTTGGAGCTTTAGCTTCGGCTTACGCTCGAGCTAGAGCTTCTGAGAGCTCCGTTTTTTTTTTTCCGCTTCCGTTTTTCGTCGTAGTAGTCCGGCCTCGTCAATTTTGTAGCATTGCCTTGAAAAATGTAACACCACCCAGATCGAAAACTAGGTTTGAACTGCTAAATCCAAGTACAGGCTGCAAATTCATTCTAGAGCACCAAATTCTTAGCCCTCCATCATAGGCGACATGATGATCAAGCCAATCAGTAGCTTACTCCGGCAGACCCAGTTCCTCGCCATAGCTGCGAGCTTTAGGATGCGGGCAAAAATCCCACGAATTTAGGTACCAAAACCCGAGATTAGGATCGCCCAAATGCGGATTTAGCATAAGAAACCGAAGGAATTGAAGGGGCTATATTAGAGCGCAGCGGAACAGTAAATTATTTCCGAGCGGATTGAAGAGAAGGGCGCCGGAATGGACGTGAAAAAATGCTCTACTTAAGCAAGAAATTTGGTAATGGCTAAGCTAAGCTTTAGCGTAGCTCTTGCAAAAGAGACTTGCTGGCATCAGAATCGGACCAAATTTTGCCTCCACCAACCTGCTGCAGCGGCAAGCGGCATGACTAGGTAGGGATTATGGCATCAGCCCACCTCCGGCATGGCCCCCATTTTGAATCTGTGGTCCCCCCGCCATAGCTCAGACCTCCTTCCTCAGTTTTTTGCTCTAAAAGGCATGAATCCATCGATTTTTGAGCCTTTATATTGCCGGATCTTCTTATCCATTATGATTTTTTTTTCCATTGATCTCCGACGGCTTGTATTTACGGTAGTCTGGCAGCCATAGCTGAGCTTGAAACAGGAAAAAAAAAATCGCAGAAGAGGGAGGGGATCTTATGCTAGATTTTTCTCTCGTTTCGGGTGTTCGCTTTATTTTATGCCTTTTTTATTTTTGTTGTGCTTGTATCGTTCATTTGTGTATTTTCGTTTTTAATTTGTTCGTATAAATACGCATATCATGGGCCTTTGTATTTTCCCGAATTGGCACTTCTTTTCCACATCACCTTAAAATTCTTCCCATTCTTTTTTTTTGTTTGATTTTTTGCAAAAATGACCTTTTGTGTTGCCCACCTTAACAACTTGGCCCGCAAGTTTTATAGCTGAGATCAAATCTCACCCGTTGGTTGCATCGTGTCACCCACAGTGTAGCGCATAAACACCTAATTTGTCATGCCAAATGACCATAAACACCTAGCTTCTTATGCAAATCGCTATAAAACCATTATAAAACTCCCAGGCTAGTTTGTTACGGGCTTAGAACTCACGTAATTTGTAATGTCAAATGACCATAAACACCTAGCTTCTTATGCAAATCACCATAAAACCACTATAAAACTCTCACGCCGGTCTGCTATTGGCTTAGAACTCGAGTGTTTATGCCCTTCCACCCTCGTTTATTATAATATAATAGGGCATAAGACCCTCCTTCGAAGTTGTTATCCCTCTCTTAACACGCTTGCCCTTAAGTTTTATAGCTAAGATTAAATCTTAGCCGTTGGCCGCATTGGTGGTACCCACCAATAACACATTGAGGGCTCATAAAGATTGAATTTGTTATGTCGAATTGTCATACACATCTAGCTTGTTATAGAAACCACCATAAAGGTCTCGGGTGTTATGCACTATTATAACAATCTTGGGACTCTGCGCCTCAGTTGTTATAATATGGCATAACACCCTCGTTCGTGGGCATTATCCCTCTTGTATTACCCCTCAAATGGAAACCTCTTTTGTTCTTGGAATTCAAGCAAATTAATAGTAAAATTATTTTGATTGTTCATGGAGACCAAAAAGTACAAGTTGCACAACCACACTGAGTATTTTGGCTTAAGAATAATAAAAGCTATGTAGTCTTGTCCCCCCTACCCATATTGTAGCTAGATTCATTGATGAGATAGTAAAATGTTCAACACCCCAAATAATCTAGATTCATTGATGAGTTCAACAGCCCATACAATATGTTCTACCACAATGGTCTACATTGAGACAAGGTTGACTTATTTTGACACCCTTCCCAAGAAAAAAACATTCCCCACTTTGGATCTTTTCACATAAAAGAAACTGGAGTAACTACTTGTTGCTCTTTTGTTATAGTATGTCTCATTTGTCTTAAATTCTGTTATGGATCCAAAGATGTCATCATACCTAGCCTATTCATTCAATGCTCTATACATCTTATGTTCAACAATGGTTAGGTCAAGATTGCCCAGCTACAGCTACAGGTCTATGTAGTTGCAGTGAGCAAAACTTATAGAATAAAAACAAGACCTTAGAACTCGGAAGCGTGTATTGATGTAATGTTGATATAACATCCACGACATTTGTCATATTCTAGGCTATCTCGTTCTTTTCACCGTGTTGTTCTTATGAACATGTCAACACCAAAGTTGTATACGTGTCCTTTACATGTCTCTCGTAGTGGTTCACCTAGAGTTCCATGCATTTTCCATTGGTTTCAAATGTCAACAATGATGTCACTTAACAATACATGGTGCAAATGTCACGATTCTAATTTGAATTCTTAATTGTGTTTGACCTCCTACAAGTTGGATAATATACCCTAGAGGTGGCAAATGGTATGAAATCTAATGTGAACTCCAACATCACTAATACAGACATAACAAATGGTCCATCATCGATCTGAATCCAGACGTAATGCATGGCCCATTATCGACCTATTCGGATCTCTGCCTATGCATTTAAGCACTTCTTCTTGTGGTGATTGTTTAATGGAAGGAGCAATTTTTTGCATCTTTATTGGTGATGTTGAGAATGATGTATGGCCCATTACAATGGTTTATATGGGAGTGGGCCTGTCAATAGATCATGTGGCCCCATGCTCCCTTCCGAGAGTGCGCAATGACATTTCAATATGCAACTTGTTACAACAGGAGCTTCTTGGTCTTGGAGATTTTGATTTGTTTTTAGTTCTTTTGAATGGGAGATTGTCATGTTTATAATGTGTCTTTGATGATTTCAAGTGATGTCTCATTTGATTTTATCAAACATGATGATTGCACCATTGCATGTCCAGTAGGTTTGTGACCTATGAAATATAGGGGTGTTACCTCACGTTCATTTAGAAGTCCCTTCTTTTATTTAGAATCTTCTTACTAAACACAAGCAGATTTACTTCGTTTTTTTCCTTTTTTTTTTACGCTAGATAGAGATAAAAGTTTTTGCGTCCACAGAAAAGAGTACAATGAAAATGGAGATCTCTTATATTATGCATATATAGATCCAATAAACTTAAACTGCTCCTCAAGATGAAATCGAGATACCCAGTGGGAGTTTTATATGGTAGAATTATGTCATGATATGTATAAGTTTGTGGATACAATAAATGTAGGCAAACCATACAATTCAAATTTAGAATAGTCGTTGACTTACGTTGGCCCAAGTAAAGGAAAAACCCTTCTAGACACAATCCATATCTTTCATATAACACGCATAAAAATATAATATGGCGTACAACGAAAGACTAGAACAGATAGAATAAATTTTTTAATTTTTTAAAATAAATGTGAGCTATCTAGTATGTCACTAAGATTATTTTTTGATATTTTTCGTGATGGCTTATACTATCTTCCTCTTTCTTCAAAAGACCAAAAGTGAGCCCGTATATACAATATCTTGAGGTTGAAGTATCAAGATTGTGCTACAAGAATGTTTAGAGCAAAATTATGTTTTTTAAGTATTTCATTAACGTTGATCCTTCAATGGTCACTTCACCTTGTGGTCCATGGACTAGTGTAAGAATTAAATGTTTTGCTCTACACAAACTTTGCATGATCCTCTAGTGTACTTCGGACGTGAGATATATATGGCTAGATGACGATAAACATAGACCAACATCCATGGAGTAGATAGCGGGGATTTCTTCTTCTTCTTCTTCTTCTTCTTCTTCTTCTTCTTCTTCACATCTAGATTTACACAATAAAATGTTACGAAACAAGTTTAAAGCTCCATTCAAGATGCAAATGTGTTCCAAATATCCATCCTGGTAAACCAGGCCACATCAGGCACTCTACAAACCTATTTTTAAAGAGCCCATAAATGTTTAAAGATATGAAGAACATAATCCATGTAATATTAAACATAAAGATCTAATCGATCTCACCATGGTCATGTAATCCATAATTTGACATTCAGTTTTTGTATACCACTCAAAGCGACTTCTGATTATACATGGTAGAAACTCGAAGTGCGACAACTCCAAGAGCTTCCATTTTTTGGATATTCCATCATCTTTCCAGTAGAAGAACACCACAGAAGCAAACTGGAGACAATTAGAGGAGAGACCCGTACCTGCAGCCAATCAATACACAATTAGCATGATAATGGTAAATGTGCAAGGGCCAAAAGGTACATTGGGTCTCTCAGCTCTTCGCTGATCACCAATTGTATCCTTTTGCCCATAGGTGCCTAATACAAGAAAGAAGAGTGACTAAATATCTTATATAAGAAAGAAACATGGAATACTGATCTTAAATTGATCATAAAATGTTATCACAGCATTCAAATCCATGCCAACTTCCCAACCAAATTTTTTCCAAGTCAACTTTCTTGGCCTCTGCCAGATAAACACATGTTTCTATGGATCTTAAGGCCACCATCAAGCACATAATTCATACACAAATATGCTTTCATTGTGTTAATTGCCACTACCTCTTTGAAGTTCGTGCAGCAGGAACTCAAGAACTGGGCTACTAGTTTTTATGAAGCTTTTGAGGCAGATATGAAGGACTTTGTAATTCCACGAAAGAAACATTAGTTTTAACTCTTGTTGCATGTGTGCCGCACTTCCAACATTTGTGCTAGTAAATATCACTGCACAAAAATGTGTATATCGTCATTTCCTTTTCTTTCTCTTTTTGCTTCAGTTTTGAAAATGCTAAATCTTGGAAATTTGAATCACCAACAATGGGATGCTTGGGATAACATGCAAATGATGTGAATTTTCAGGTAAATTGGAGCTAAAATTCTCATTGTACCTGGATTTATGGTGGTGGTGGCTTGTTCACCATGAAATGAGATGTTCTTACTTATTTTAATGCTTTGAATATAACTTTCTCTGAAAATGGCACCAATTTTGTTACTGTTTCTGCCACCATGGACATAGCAAAGAGGCATGGTGTTATCTTTGCCATGTAAAAAGGAAAAACTTCCCCTGTACTTGTTGATGATTTATTACAAAAGCGCACTGGAAAAGACCTCGTGATGCATTAGACACTAATTATAATGCTCTTCTTCATACTAGAATATTTGCTGTGGGGGGTTGAGCTTGGCATGATCTTCTATGTCTTGTTGTTCCGTATTCAGATCCTGTAAATGTGCTGCTCACAAATGGAGAAGAAGTACGTAACCTTTCTATTATATCATATTTTAAAGTTTTTGAGTTTATCTTTTGTAATAATAGGGTGGCTTAGCATGTATGATGGTTTGTATTACCTGTTGCCATGAAGGAGTTTCAAAGTGGTTGGCGATTTGAGAAAGAGTCACTAGTGTTTCAAGATTTTCACATTTACAAATTGAGCTCATAATCTGCAAATAGAGAAGACAACTGTAATAAGTGCCTTATGTAGAACTATCCACGGATAATGATTTGAATAGGCTCAAATGTTGGAGGTCATGCCAAATGAGCATTTGAGGAAGGTTAGTTCTTTGGTTTAGCCTATCTCATTCTCATGGTGCAAAGGCCGAATATATGAAATTGAACTGACAATTTTGAGGCTATTGCGGAGAGAACATGCTACCACTTGTTCCATGTCACATGTCCCTTTAGAGCTTGTGGTATACAGAGAAATGTTACTGGCTGAGATATCATCTTTTTGACCTTTACTTCTACCAGAATTCCAGTATAATCAACTCCCGCCATAGTTATGGTCATTTTTCTTGTCAGTGGAGTTTACTTGCCAAATCTTGGACTGCCATGCTAAATTGGCTTCTTAGCAATTAATTGCATGAAACATCATGATTGCAGCTTGTGCTTTCAATGCTTTTGTCAGAGAGGCTCTGCATATTTTTCAGCTTTGCAAATTAAAGACATGATGCCTAATAATGTTACTTAGCATAGCATTCTTTAAGGAATTGCTTTATTTGCATTTGCAAAGATAGTTTATGCATATGTCTTGAAGAGCAGCTTTCATTGAATTCATCCAAGTGGACAACCACCAATGTGAAAACCACCAGTGTAAGCCATCTTGAAGATGCATGCCGATGCATATGCTATAAAGTGGGCTTTACATTCAATGCATTATTAGCAGGCTTGTTTATGATTGTTCAAGTAGAAAAATTATTAAGCATATAAACTCATAGAAATCATGTGTGAAATAGAACATCAACATCAGCCACAAAGGCTATGTGAGTTAGCTTGTATAGAAAGGTAAATGAATTGTGGCAATTATTTAATTTGGGGCCATTGAGACTACTTGGGCATGATAACTTTTGAGAATAGACCAATTCTAAAGAACCTTGGATTTGTTTAAGGCTTGATGGTCCAAAGAAAAATAAATAAGGATGCTAAGATAACTTATATGACCTGTGATTGTGGGTGTTTTTTTAATAAAACCATTTTTTTCCCGTATTCCTTTTCTTAACGAGTAAACAACTTAAATATGAACAACATTTATCACATTATCTTGTTCAGCCCATATTCTTCTTGTAGATCCATATAATTGCATAATTCGGCAATATGTCCCTCCATGAATCGAGCTAGGATCTAAGCTACATTTACCCCAAGCCTGCCCTACTGCTAGTTAATAAGTAGTATGAAATGTTACAGGTGTTTGAATCATCTACATATGAGGTACAATAGTAGTACCATAGTAGTACTAGAGTTATTGGAGATCCTATGGTGAAACTTTGTTTGAGGATGGATGGCGGAGATTTGTTGTGTAAGTTTAAGAGGAAGGAATACGTCTCTTTATGTGATCTCTCTCTGGAGTTTGAAAGAATATACCTTATTGTAGAGTGCATCTTTCATCATGGAAGAATCAATAATAGAAGAGGAAGATGAGCCTCTCGATTTCCTTCTTAATTCTCTTCATTTCTCTTCTTTCATCTCCTAATTGTTTTGCTAGTAGAATGGGATGTAATCCATTGCATAGAATTTCATAGTTGGCTTGTCTTGGTGTTGTGATTGTGGTACTGCATACGAAATTCCATCTACATGTTTGGTAGCTTCGCCCGGACAAGCATTAATATATTGGCAAGGAATATGATTTTATGGAGCAATTTGTCATTTGAGATGAATATATATGGAGTGTCAAATCAAGAAAAAAGGCCATCTCCCAATTGGTAATTCTGTATTTGCCTCTGTATCATGTACTAAGTAATGAAGAAGTGACAATTACGATGATGAAGCATATGAAATAATTTTTAGGAAGGAAGATCCTTCTTATTTTTTGTTCCTATCG
Source organism: Isoetes engelmannii (assembly GCA_011763485.2). Taxonomy (NCBI): domain Eukaryota; kingdom Viridiplantae; phylum Streptophyta; class Lycopodiopsida; order Isoetales; family Isoetaceae; genus Isoetes; species Isoetes engelmannii. The sequence goes on from JAANSK020268925.1 coordinate 8,548, forward strand.
AAAAATCTTCTACAGATTAGCATCATGCACAGACTTTTGAAGCAGAAGTGGCATTTTGAAGCATTTACAAATGGGCCTTGTTTTTGTCTTGTCTATCCAACGGAACATAGATTGGAATCACTTATTTGTACTAAAATTCGTGGTTATACGCATGCTTAAAGCTGGATTGAATGCCTTTCTATAGATCTACGAAAAAATCACTAAAGAATTGGTGAAAAATGGATGTCGCAACATCTGTTGCATGTGCAGTTACAGTTACAATTACTTCTACAATAGAAAAAGAACAGATGTTCATATCACAACAATATTTAGTATGTTGATTGGTGCATTTTCTTCGCAGTTGCCTGGTTAAGGGTTTGATTATGTGGCCTTGCAAATTATCACAATGCTTGATTTTCTCACGGATTTTCAACTATTATTTTTTCTATACATTGCTTCTACAAGAACTATGCTTTATCGTATATTCTCCAGTTAGGTATATGGTGTACTATTAAAGAGATATTTTTGAAGACCAAGTTACACTTATTATACCTCAAGGGTTAGAAGTCCCAACATTGAAGATGTTATTATCGAGGTTTATGATTTTGCCATGGGATTAACTATTTATCGATATTTCACGAATAGAATAGAATTTTTATCGTCCACGGAGATCAATTGACCCATGGGACACAAACAACGAGAGCATCAAGTTTATTACTGTCAACATTAAAAAACCAAGGATTTTTGAGGGAAAAGTCTTGGAGTAATAGGTATACTAAACAATAGTAGTAAATCACAATTTAATATCGCACCGGAGGACACAATCGAGTCCGTGTATCCATGATTTGAAGGTATGATTCTAGCAAGCTCATAGAGGTCGTGTTCAATAGCACTTGCAATGGCTGGCCTGGCAAAACTAACTGAACATACCGTGCCATATAATCGAATGGTGGGCAGATCTGAAGTGTATGTCATTTCATCCTCAATGGTTTCCAGTTGGTAGCATTGATAGATCTTGTCCTCGCGTGTCTCCCGAGTCCATCTGCCAGTCTCAATGCGGAGGCTATGTGCACCCATGCGGAAGGAAGCTATCAAGCTATGCTTCTCCATGGGCAAATGGGTACTGCTGTAGCCTCATATAAGCATGGGATTGACATGTTGCTGATAATGTGCCATCTTGACATATGTCAGAGCATCTGCGTCTCAGAGTTTGCTAACTAAGCAAGCATCAAGGTACTACCTCAATTGATCGTGGTCTTTTTCCCTTCGTACCTGCATGCACGTATGTGTCTATACATTCCATCGAGAGAACTATTGAGCTTGCTTGTCTTTCAACAGGTTTTGAGGTGTTGTGGGCCCATTGCTACAGTCAAAGTAAGATTGAACAAGTGGGTATCATCCATAACAACCAACTTCTAGAAATAAACATTATGGAGGTCTAGTGCGGCCCTCTGTAGGGGCCCCAGGGGATGCACTCATATGTATGGGGGTATGCCATCTTCTTGCGTAGGGCAGAAAAACATACCCCTCATATACTAATTTTTAAAGTCAAATTTGAACCCCCCTCTATACACAATTTACCTCATAACATATGCAAACACTCCCAAAAAATCCCATATCACCCGTATATATACAGAAATTGATTTAAAAAAAAAAAACTCACTTTCACTCAGTTGGTTCATACGTCAACAAAGTGTGAACCCCCCTTTGTAGGGGCAAGAAACCCATCTCCTGCAACAGGATCTAGTATGGAACTGTGGACTTTACCCCAAGTGCTCATGCCAAGAAGACCTTCTGTACCTATTCCAGGTCATTCCAGGTGGCGAGTGACCGACCATGACAAAGAAATGGTGTCACCACAAGACCAAAGAAGTTAGTTGTAGGAGGAGACCATAGATGCGTCGATGTAGGCAATGGTACTCATAATCAAATTATTTGTTTTGCTTGGAAGACTTTCAAAGAGTGTTCAAGACAACTTATATCATTTTTATCAATGGCAATCGTATACTTTTGAGGATCAAGTTGAAGACATGAAGGTCAAAATAGAAGTTTTTGAAGAATTCATCAGGATGATGATTACTCTAGGGAGGCACGAGAGGGATGGGGGTAAATTAAATGCGGAATACATGTTTAGTTCTTGACATTTTCCATTGTTTACATTTTTACATTTTACGTGTTTTGGATTACATATTTGGAAGTATCGTCGACTTCATCATTCATGGGTTTTTTTAGAACGATTATTCAGCCATACATTTGTCAAAGCCCCTTGCTATAGGTTTATCACTAGGGCTTTTTCCTCGAAAACTTGAAAGGGCAGGCTTTTTTAATCCCAGTGATAAGCTTTCAGCAGGTACAAAAACCAATATCTATTAGTGTTGTATTTTTTGCAGTTCAAGTTATATAGTTGGATATTCACTTTATTTTTTCTTTGTGGGTAGTTCGCAGAATATTGGCTGAGAGATGAATGAGAAGCGATTCTAGAATGGGGCTCGCATAGAAACGCCAAAAACTCCCGAAAAGAAGAGAAATTCAATCATCAAAACAGGATCGAGTACGAAGATCTAAGGATTAAGGCCAAAGAAGAGGTAAAGCCGGGAAAGAACATGCCATAACATGGAAAGAGACGCCAAATTGGTCAAGACAAGCAGAGAGAGACCCCTCTTTTGCATGATTTCAAAGATAAGAGAACAATGGACTGCTGAGAGAAACACGGGAGTTTTTGCTGTTTTCATATGAGCCCTATTCTAGAATTACGTTTATAATGAAAGATATTCAAGAGAGTGTCTGATAACCTAAGTCAGATGCTATATTTGACCCATTTGATCTATCTATGACATCTTTCAAACTATGACTAGTTATATAAGTAAGATAAGCACCAATTACTAACCCTATATTGTATTGTAGCTTCATCCTAAAATTTAAATTGATTCAATTGTAGTATACGATGCTATATATGGCATAATAAAAAGAATCCAGGAATGTGTGATAAAACAATTGAGGAATGCTAACAACGATTCTTCTACAGGAGACAATTTGGAAGGGAAATACACTGACGACCAGACTCTCATCACACCTTAGAGGAACTAGGAGGAAATGCATCCTTTCTGCATCTAAATAAACGTTATGTGAGCCACTTGAGCAAAAGTCTTTATATGATCAGAGTAATAAAGAGTGGCTAAAATTCGCCAAATGGCTACTTTTTGGACCTTTAGTCAAATTTCGTGGCTAAAGTTAAAAATGGTTATTTTTTAAGAAAAATAACA
>JAANSK020268936.1:0-21398 GCA_011763485.2 Isoetes engelmannii
TGATTCCGGAGGGTCAAGCAGACCTCCGCGCTCCGCGCGTCGATTCCCCTCCGGAATCAAGCCCAGAGGGGCTTTCCCTTATACGGAAGTCTGATAGACAACAACATGCCTCTTACACCAATCAATTAACCAAAAAGGCGTTCCAATTTTTTTTATCGAAGAAGCCTGAAATTGCTCTTTCGTCTAAGTGAATTTAGCAAATTTAAGCAAGGAGTCTTGGTATCCTAAGGGGATTTTCTTATGGCATCCTCCAGGATCCCTCTGCAATGCTATCCTGCACTTCGAAATACAGATGTAGATATCCTATCCTCCGCAATCCCACTGTTAAGTGCGCAGTTAATGGCAGACTCCCCTGATTCATTTGGTTTCAATCTCAGGGCGCTTTAATCTGTTTTTGTTCGATGCTATTGGATTCTCTAGCCCTGCCATTTCACCCTGATTAGGGCTGAAGCGATTCAATTTGGTGGAGAAACATAGGAGAAAAACGTGATTAAAGGAACCTTCAAAATCCTTAAAAGGGTCCAGACATTTTGCGCATTTATGGTGCAGTAAGGGGGATCTGAAGCACAAAAAAAAAAAAAAAAAAAAACCTCCAGAACCCTACAATCCCATCGGATTCCCATTGCTTGTCCCTACCCTCCTTTTTTTCTATGGGTAGACAATAATACAATATTTAACAGATAAATCGCTAGTCCAAGTACAAAGATTCCTACTTATGTGCAATGTATTATGAATGGAGCCAAGACTCAAATGACATGCACAATGCTATAGGCGTCATGCCATAATTTGACATTTGCATGGAACTTGATGGAACACCGCAAGGGAGGAGGGAGGGTTTTATTTATAGGTGCATGTGTTTGTTCGGTCATTATTTCATATAATGATGTTGACTCGCGATATACACACACAAATACCGCCTAGATAGGCTTTTCACAACAGTGGTATACATTGGGTTTCTTATTGTAGTAGTGAGTGGGGTAGGCGACCATAGGCACAATATCGGACCACCCCATATAAATGAATGTGAATAACAACTTGATAGGGCTAGGCAAGGGTGAGGAAAATGGCGACAACTTCTCACCAGGGGAAAACATTGAGTCCCTAATATCAAGAGACTTTAGGTGAAATCCATTCTTGGATTACTTTCCTTGGAGTGAACTCGACACTTCTTTCTATGTATTCCCCAGGTCAATAACCTACTTCCTTGCTGGAGACGATCGCTCTGGGCATTCCATGCAATCTAAAGATCTCCTTGGTGAAGAGCAAGGTCGTGTCTAAGGCTGTATCTGTGGTTTGACATGGCAAAAAGTGATAGCTTGTTGACCACTACCATCAAGGCATCATGGCCCCTTGCTGTTCTTGGGAGTCCGGTTATGAAATCCATAGTTATAACCTCCCACTTTGTATCATGAATCCCTAACGGTTCGAGCTGATCTAGATTTGGAGTTGCTCCGCTTTCGTTTGTTGACATCCTTGACACTGCCTGATGTAGTAGGCGATGTTCTTCATTCCAGGCCAATAATAGCTACTTCTTATCTTAAAGTAGGTTTTCATAAATCTTGCGTAGCCTGCAATTGGGCTATTATATGTATCATGGAGAGTTAATTTCCTTACGGGCATAAGCATGCTACACCCTACCACAAAAAGTACTAATATGGGAGTATAAAACTACCGAAAAAAAGTATCTAATATAACTAACAAACATTAAATTGGATGCATTTATTTTTTATTTTAATAGTATTGTTGTCTTTATCTTAACCTTCACTATTGACATATGTTTGACTTTTATTTCGAACATTTAAATTAGTTTTGATGAAAAGAACATTGAAGCAGTACCCAATCCAGAACTACCTAGTGTAGGTACTTTGGTAGGTTCTAAAAGTGCTAGGGTGTAGCATGCTTATGCCCTTACTCCCGAACCTCTGGTACGCAAAGCTTATCTTTGAAATATAGGAGGTTCTCTTGCTTTTTGTACCCTTTGTAAGCTTCTATTTCCTTGTCTGTCCTTGCTTTCTTGCAAAGACTAGCCCAACTTTCCTTGAACTCGCTACTGGTCAGGAGCTCCTGCTCGATTTTCTTACTGAAGTCACTCGACAAGTTGGAGATGTCATTGCAATGCACTCTAGTAACCAATGGATGCTTGAGAGTGCATCTGCTACGACATTGAGTTTGCCTGGCTTGGTTATCTCAAAGTCATATTCTTCTAGGAACTCCATCCATCGCCTTTGCCTTAAGTTAAGCATGGGTTGCGTAAAACTTACTGAAGGATTTGGTGATCCATATCCAAAATGGAGGGTCAACAAAGCAAATAGTGCCTCCAGATTCTTAACGCTCGCACAATTGCTAATGATCGTGAGTGGGGCAACATTGCTCTGCCCCATTCATCTTCTTAGAGTCTTTAGGCGTTCTTGCGTAGGTGCTGCTTTGGTTGCTAACTTACTCGCATCCGTTGCCACTAACCTGTTTAGGTTTGGGTCTAGCAGCACAAGTGCTGTAGTTAGAGCTTCCTTGAGTCTCCTCAAAAAGAGACTTGGACATTCTCTAATCAATGTTGAACCCAATCTTTTATTTTCTCATTCTTCATTAAGTGCGATAGTGGAGAGGCTGTAACGGTCCTGGCCACTTGAGGGTCCAGTACCGATATTCATGTATACGTATTCGTGCATGGTATGTACATGAGTTGCATACCATGAGTGGTTTTTCTGATGGTTTTTAGAAAGAGGGCTTCTTGGTGACGTGAGGAGCTTGCAAGAGGAACACTAGAAGGAGCCTTTGCAGGTAAGGAGACGGATGGATTAGCTGAGGAATTGCTGAGGACGCTGGATTGCTCCAGAAGAATACCGCATCGAATCTTCCTTCTTCTCGGGTGGGGTTTTGAATTCTGATTTTAGGATTCAATTGAGTTTCATAGGCTGCCAGGAACAGATTTGCGCATGCTTTGTAGCATATGAAATAGGCTGTTGATGAGCTAATAATCCTAAGAGGGCCTGAAGTAGGCCGAAATTGATCCAGGAAGGATCTACTTGCGAAATAGGAACTGCAGCCATAGTTTTTAACTACAACAAAAGCCTTCGGGGTGCAACTCGATTCATAGGAATTGCAGGGAAATCATTGGAAAGGGGTCGAAATTGGCTGGGAAGTGCCTGGGAGTGGCCGAAATTGGTTACTGAGTGTCAATTTGGGCATGATTGGTAGTATCCTGATGTCTTTGGCTCCTGTGAAGATCAGCCAAAACATGGAAAATATTGGATAATCTAAGCAGAACCAGCATCGAAAATCCATTAAGAGTGCTGATTTGACAATCGACCCTGAAGAGGAAAATCTAAGCAGCCAAAAGTGGTTGTATTCCAAGTTCGGCATCACCGGAAACGACCTGCGTTTGGCATGAACTGTGTTTGGCATATTTTAGTTGTCCTTTGTAATTGTTGTTGACAACTTGACAATTTGTTGCATGTGGTCGATTTGGCTTGGCTACAATAGGACATTGGAGAATAAATGGGAGGAACTGAAGATGTGGCTGGCAGTGCATAACATGGAATTTTAGCAGGATGATATCTTGTTTAAATTGCTTAGCTAAGGAGGTGGTTTTTATTAAGAAATAATAAAACCTTTGCTAAGGGCCTTATGATTGAATATACTAAGATTGCTGGCATGCAAGGCGTGATCTAACTAGGGAATTGTAGAGTTGTTGCATCTACAGCAATATGACATCCATGTTTGTGATTTCATTGACATGTTGGATTGTGATTAAGATCTTTATCAGTAAGCTAGGCTACTCCAATATGGCAAGGTTGTATGGGCAATCTCGGCCAGAGCAAGGTCTATGCACATGTTTGGAATTGTATAGTGAACCCTGTCATGGTCTTTGCATTGTTCCACTGTTGACTTGGTATTTATTGTCCCAGTCATTGTATCACATGTTGTCTTGGAATTGATGTTTATTGGATCCTCCGGGGTTGGACTTCCAGGTTCGGTGGCCTGGGTAGTTCCGACATGATGTCATCTGTGACCTATGATGTTCTTGTACTATGTGACACCGGGCGTAGTTCTCCTGGCAAGGATGCTACGTCAGTACTATTGTGACTTCTGCTACAGGGCTTGTCATGCAAGTTGGCTGAGCACGTTTCTGCTATAGAACTTTGCACGTAAGCTGGTTGGGCATGTTTCTGCTAACAGGGCCTGCATGTAGGCTGGCTGAGCTTCCCATTGTCCCGGAGCTTTGTTTCTATTGTTTGGTACTTTGTCTTGGTTCTTTGCTCCTGATGCTTATGATGTTCTGTTGTTGACATTGTCTAGCAATGTTCCTAGGTCTTTGTGTCTTTCATGTTGCTCATGTTCTTGTTATCCGAGATTCCAGAGTTTCCATGTATGCAGCAGCAGCTATGGGATCCCCACTTAGTCATGAGGACTAATCCCCTTGAGTGCATGTGCAGTGATTGAGCAAGGCGGTGGTCAAGCTCGTAGCAGTGCAGTTGTGGATCGTGGTTGAGCAAGAAGCTTTTGAGTTGATTTGTTAAAGCTGGATATTGTATCTATTGAGAATAGTGAATTCCTTGGATGTTAACTTGCATGATTATGTTGGTCTTATAAGCATTTGCCCATGGGGTTTGGAATATATATAATCTCAGCTGCAAAAGGAAGATTAGATTCTTCACCAATATCATGGCTTGGTAAAGTTTGCACACCAATCTAGATCTAGCGTAAGTTTTGACAAGATCCCGAGTTACCCGGAGGGTCAACTCGGCAAGCTCGTCACAGAGGCCCACTTAGCAAAAATCCTTCACAACTTTCTATAATACCCTGCTAACCTAGGAAATTCCCGACCTCGTGGGTGTTCGTTGGTGCTGGCCAATCCATAAAGGCTTTGATCTTTGCTGGATTGGTGGAGAATCCCCCAGTTGAGAATATGTGGCTCAACTTTGGAGTAGAGTTGAGCCGTAAAAACTCTTCCTCAAGTGGCCCACATGTTCCTCCATGGACTTGCTAAATATCGGTATGCCATAACCTCGTCCTTCTTCATTACGAAGATAATGGGTGCCCGAAGATTGATGCACTTAACTGCATAAACCTGAGCTCTAACAACCCTCCTAGTTGTTTCTTAAGCTCTGCTAGTTTTTTGATGATTTATTTGTCGGCTTTGCATCTGTTGCAACTGTAATTTCACCATCAATGCCCTTACAAGGTGGAAGTTGTTGAATACCTCTAGAAGGAGATCATAAAACTCTTAAATTAACTCAACAATTGTTCTAGGTAACTGATTATACTAGCTTCCTCCTTCTTATGCTTGCAGTCGGGGTCGATGGCTCCTAGCTTAAGGATATAAGCAACCTTGCCTTTCATAATTTTTATATCTAACTTTGCGGCTTATATGCACCGCCTTCCAAAGTAAACTTCTTTTCTTAAACCGCCACACCTGAGGTCACGTGTTCAAACTTGGCCAATATCGGTCTAGTAATGGGGACCTTAAAATTCCATTGCCCCCAGGTCACGGGTTCAAGTATGATCAATTGGTCCTGTGGTAGAGACCTTAAACCTGCCATGTGTAATGGATAATCACATGCAAAGCAGCTCCTAGCATAGAATCGGAATGATCGCGTCTAGGGGTGCATTGGCTTCCATGTGATTTGTCGAATAAAGTGAAGTAGAATGTAATCATGATGTGATGATGAATAGACTGACGTCCTTCAATAAAAAAAAAAAAAAAAAAAAAACTTCTTACTCTTACTAAAACCCATTTTCCATTCGGTGCTGAGGTTGAAATTCCACGCTTGTCGCAGTAGATCCTTGCTTTAGCCCTCTTCAAATACTCCCTTCTGACTATGAGATCATATTTGTCGATGTTGACGACCTCGGCACTTATGCATCTTAGCTCCGCCTAGAAGATGTCAAAGTTGACTCTTGTTTTTTTGGTGCTGAATTGCTCTACTTACAAAGATATGGGCTAATAAATTATTTACATAATTTATATGGCCACAAGGTTTTGTCGCTATGACTTTTCCTCTGGTCACAAAAGACTATGCAATTAAATAATTATTCTTGCTCTAGATCTAATCTATACTCTAGAATTTCCCCCTTTCTTGGTTATTACTCTCGTGGAATAGTCCCACCGAAGAATTGATGCTATCTGATAATTTGGACTGACTTCTTAGATTGCTTCTCTTCATTTGGTCAGATTATTCCTTATATCGTGGAGGTACTCGTCTTACACATGGTCAACGATGGTCCTAGTATTGAATCCTGCTTAGAGAAGTGATCAAGTTCACCAAGTATCTATTAACAATTGTGTATAATGTAAGTTACTCCACACCCATTTCTTCCCAATCCTTGAAGCTGACCTCAATTCTTGGGGCGATCCTTTCACAAAAGAAATCTACTCGAAATTGCTGCCCAATCTCCTTATGGATGTTATCATCCATTAGTTTAAGATGCTCGACTATTTCACCCTAGGTCTCTGGTCTTGTTAAATCTCGTCTTCTCGTTAGCCACTGGAGTAGCAAGGCGACATTTCTTCCAAGTTGCTGGAGGATCTGATCCCCTTGGAATTGTTGCATGATCATTCCCAAGCCTTACTCATTCTGTCGAACAACTTCTACTTTGCTCCTCTCGATGTCGAGGTTGACTTTCTCATTAGGGGTATCCATGCTGATGGACTTGTTGATGCAAATAATGACCTAAAGGTCTTAATGTATCATCCCCAAAAGCTTGTAAGGTAGTGTTCTCCCTTTTATAGAACTTCTTAACTTGGAGATTGGAAGATTTGATGATGATCCTTCTAACTCCTGGTTCGATATTGTTGTGTTGACTCTGCTTGATTGTCAGTCTGTTGCTCTTCCTTTTGAGGAGTTCGTGGTGGTCTCTGTTGCTCTTCCTTTTGAGGAGTTTGTGGTGGCAGTGGAAGACCATGCTGCTCCCCTTAGATTTTGGGTGTCACCAAGTTTGACAGATTCCCTCATCTGTTTGCCCATCGTCACCACATGACAGTTGATTTTTGCTAGCGTTAAATCTTCTTGCTCTTGTTCTCTGCTAACAAAATTACATGGCTGCCAGTTCGAAGCTTGATGTTGACTTCCTGGAGCTCGTGAACTTTAGATGCGAAAACTTTCATCCTTGCTTCATATGTAATGTAATATACTATAAGATAAGTTGCTATGAATTGCAATTTAAAAGGCAAAGCATCTTCAATTACAACTAGTAACGGGTGCCCCGTCACGGGTGCCCGACGTTGCGGGGCATAAATACGATTATATTGTAGATAGCTATGAAGTTGTAGATATCTATACAACACCTTGCTGGAATGGGATGAAGTCTCTTTTATCTCTAATATATAATTGAGATAAGATCGTTAAAGGGCAGCTTAAAAAATAGTTCAGTTTAGAAAATTCTATGCTTAGGAATGTATACGTGGAAGCGCCAGGAAATTTTGGAACTTTTTGAAATCTTTTGTGACCATCCTGTTGGTTCTACAAGGGCCGATAAATGATTCTGGAAGTGGCGGCTGGTGTTTCTGGAGGGATCCAGAAACGTCTTTTGCTTCCTATAAATGGAAGGAGCAGCTGTAAAAGAGCCCATAACTGAAACTGGAGCAATGGACGCCATGAGATGAAGGATCTGAGGAAGCCCGGCGGCGAAAAACTGATTTGGGCAAGCGCATAAGCTTTGTGTTTAGAAAATTATGGCAGGTTCATTTGTGCTCTTCTTGCTGCCACTTCTGTAGCGGTTTCACAGGTTTGGAAAGGTCTGTTTGAAGATATAAAGAGCACGGTGACCTAATGGAACGAATCAAGATGTTTCAGATATATTAGGTTACTTACACGTATCATCCATTTCTAAGTATTTCCATGTTGCCACATGTGCATCAGTTGTCCAGCAAACGCGACAAGGATTTGTGCAAAAAAATTGGCGACTGGGTTCTGTCTGCCCTGTACTTTGCTATCTTCGTATCAACTTTTGTTGGAATATTTTTACAGATGTATCTTGTGTATTTTTTAGTATCTTCCTATGTTGTGTCTTCCTTTGGTACCCATCCTCAAAAAATATGAATCATCTCTCTCTTATACCAATTATGAGCAGTTGTTATTACCGATGGTTCTAAATGTTTTCCCTTTCTTCATGGCTACCAGTTTTAAGTTGACTACCTTGCTATGATTGGCAGCGTGACTCGTGTTTCCGTTCTAAAGCATGATTACTTTTGGACACTTTTGCAGAGTCTTATTGCTGCCAAAACATTGCGTTGTACAGTCGCAATGAGAGCATGCACAAATTTGCTCGACATTTGTAATATTACCTTTTTGCAGTATTTGTGATGACCATACGGTCGTCACAGTGTTAGGTGCAAATTTTTGGATGCTACTAAATTTTATCCCTCTGGCCTCATCAATTGCATCACATTGACAAGGAGGAAGTAGTGTTATTGTTTTGAGTTTTTAAGGATAAGTTTATAATGAGAAAAATGACTCCAAAGGACGCAAACTCTATTCAATATTCCACAAAGTACAAGTATAATTGCAAAGGCAGGAATAAAATCTCAGCAGACAAAAATAATCCACTGAGTGAAGCACCTATGCAAGGGGTGATATACACAAATACACCTCAAAAATCAAGTGTTTCTTCTCAGGTGCGAGCTGAGAACATTGGTATGCCTTCATCAATCTATCTTGTGCCTCACGAAGAAGCTGGTCAGCAATAATGGTTAAGCCTTTGAAGATACACCACCGTCTCCTTTTCCAAATAGACCAACGATCAAGGAATGCCACAAAAGAATGTCAAATCCTGAAATCTGGCAGCAAGGTAAAACTTCCCAAACATGTATATTTAACAAACATTTTTTTTTGCGATCATGGCAAACAAAGTAAGCTTTGAGACATCCTAACAAGAAGCTCTCTGAGTTGAGCATACACAGCTACATAGTATTATAAATATCTTTCTTTGCATAGGCTCTATTACTCTTCTGCATCACATTTTTGTTGCTTGGAAATTTATGGATAGATCATGCCGGAAAAGGTAACACCTTGTAGCTTTGGGCTTTAGGGTAACAGATGTGAGATGGGTTTTAATAGTGCGTTGCTTTTCTCATGTTCATTATTTGTGTTCGTTAGGAACCTCGTTGAAGGAACCAAGTATTCTATCTCATCTTAGGGCAGATTACAATAGGGATTTTTTAGGTCTTCTGGTCTTTGGGTGAGTATTGTGTTCTGAGAGTGCTTCATGCTTCATGTTATGTCCTCAGGAACACATGCTAGTAGTTTTGGGTTCACGTATGACTCCACCTACTACAATAGGGATTTTTTGTTGTCATCTTGAAGAAATGTTTGTGTATTGTGCAATTGGTATGGCTTATGATGTCTCTATGCCACTTCTCAGGTTCCAAACATTGGTTAAGGTTATTGTTTAGTCCATTCACGACTTTCCCAAAGGGCAACAATGACGAAATCAAATGAATGGGCTGAAGTGATGAAAACTTCATGAATTAAACACTCCTTTTTTTTCATGCATTATGGATTGACATGAACAATATCTCATGAACAATATCTTCCATTGATCATTCTGAGATTCTTTGTTTATGCAAATGTCTATTATGGTCGAACGATGGAAGGATTAATTAGTTGCATAGTATGGCTTCTTACAAGTCGCTCTTGAACATCATGTGTTCCAACGTGCCATCCCTATATAGTCCATAAGTGTTGTTCCATCTTTGTCATGGCTTAAAATCTTCTAGAACAAGATGTAGATGTGCTTCAATTACATGCAAATGGAAGCATTAATTGGTTGCATAGTATCGTTTCTTACAGGTCGCTATTAAACATCATGTGTTCCAATGTGCCATCTCTATATAGTCCAAAGTGTTGTTCCACCTTTGTCATGGCTTAAAATCTTCTAGGCCAAAAGTGTTGTTCCATCTTTGTCATGGCTTAAAATCTTCTAAATCAATTACTTGCACACGTTCATTTAAAGTTTTTGATTTTGTTTTTGTCTTTTCAATGCTCTGGAATATGTTGTTTAAATAATCAGATTCAAATGGAGAAGCTGTCCATGTTCCTTATTCAAATGGAGAATGGAGAAGCTTGAGTTTCCATGTTCCTTATTCAAATGGAGAAGCTTGGTTTCCATATGCAAATGTTTGTAAAGCATATCAAATATAGTCATAAAAGGAATACAAACATAGTCAATGTTGTATCATATGTAGCTTCTCGTTTTCAAAAAATCAATCCTATATTGGTCAATTGAATGCAATTACAAAAAAAAAAAAAAAAAAAAAAAGTAGCTAGTTTAAAATTGTCTTGAACTACTTACAAAAATGTGCCGTATTAAAGGTAGTTAAGAAGTATCCTAAATCTCTTACCTAAGCACACACAAACGAACACAAACTAGCGGCGGTGACGGCTGCCTTAACAAATTCTTGTAAATCTTAAATATAATTAAAAAGACCAAATGAGTCGTTGAGCTCGCCTGCTCTTCGAGTGTTGCTTGATGTCTTTGAGCCTAAAACATTTCCCGATGTTCCTAAGAATCTTGTATCAGATACAAAGCTATCCATCAGATTGGAACGACAAAAACCTAGTAGCAAAGTATTGAAATATTCTCTATCATGCCTTGCATATGCTCTGCCAGTTCCTATCCAACCCTTACACCACGTGAAGGACTAATCACCATCAATCTCTATAAGCTGACATTCATGTAAAAGGCGTGATCATTGTTCTCGCTCAAACCCTTGCACCACTTCAGATCCACGGCCGCTTCTACCTGTTTCCAACTCGACCATATTCCAACCAGCAACCATGCGACATTCTACCCAAGCTGAAGGATTTTACTCCTCACAGTTGCCCACAGAGAACCACGCTGCTGAGGGCTATTGTGCGCATATTCTATTCTATTCTTTATTTGACACTTCCTCCATTAAATACTCGACACCTTCGATTCAAAGGTCCACCCCATAATAATAATTATCCTTCACAATAATTGTAACTTGGATAATGTTATAACAATGGTCTCCTTTATATAAATATAAATATTGCCTTTTGCCTTTTTGATACTAGGCAACATGTAGGAATAATACTTTACATCTGGATTTTCCATTACCCGTATAGCACTTTCACTGTGGGTCATTCCCCTATGCTTGTACCATAACATTGTCCTAGAAAAAATGACACTCACGCATTGTTCATTGGTGGTCAACACTGATGTGGACTACAACCATGGAGTATAATTATCAATCCCAACAAACCATACAAATTGAAGGAAAAACTTCGCTACCTCATCGTGTTGGCTGGTATCAAGTTGGCTAGCAAGCTGGTAATTTTGCAAATGATTGATGTTGAGGGCTAAGCTCCAAAATGACCAATCAATAAGACACAAAAAATAGGTAAGCACACCTAAAGAAAGGTAAAATAACATAATCTATGATGAAAACCCCATTCAAACTAGGGGAACACCTTCTGCAATGATTCTTCTTCATCAAGTAAGCAGCACTCATTTCTCACTCAATGGTGCCCTATAAAGCTTCTGAACTCTAATCCTCTTTTGGTAACCACCAATAATCTTATACTTGGTTGTAGGTGAAATGTTAGCACTATCTTTTGCATAAAGCATGTTATGGCTGCTTATCTCCCTGAAGAAGTGAAATGAGGTACCATCTTCTGCACAGAGCACGTTGTGACTGGAAATTTCCTTTTCGAAGTCTTCTAGTCCCATTGAGTTAGCTTCCTCTGTCCGTGATATTGACATGATACGATGCTATGCCAATTGGTAAATAATTACAACATACAACAAGATACTCTAGGATGTGCCTCTACATAGATTAGCTATCATTGATAATGCTGTTAATCTGCTAAGAGAAGAAGTGTGGTCATCACTCGACTGCGAGGGGGGGATGGAAAATGGTTTGTTAATGCAAAGGGCGGTGGCACAAACAGTTATAGAGTTACTAACCAATCTACAGGTAGGGCTGTTGCAAAATTTCAAGAAGAAATCAGGCACAGAATTTAGGGACTATGTTTCACGGCTAGACAGGGTAGGGGATGAAACTGGGGGAGTGGAAAATGGGGAGGATGCTATGGACGAAGATGAATTAGTAGAGTTCCTATACAAGCTAAAAAAAGAAGTGATTCAATGCACAACACTGGAGAAGCTACTAAAGAAGGGAGACATGTAGAGAACCAATGCGCCGAGGCAGTATTTTATAATGAACTACCACGAAATTCAGCAGAGGTAGGAGGCCCATGTGCTACTACTTCTAGACAAAACATAGTTTTCGGCAAAAAAAAACTAAATAGGGTTTTGTCAATGTTCCGAAATCACCTCAGTGATGCAATCACAGTAGAGGATCTGATTGCAGAAAACCAGGAAGAAATTCAAGGGGGGACCAGTGTGATGGGTTGCGCGGATTTAAATATTTTTTTTTTTTTGAAGAACTATATCACCAATGTATTAAAAGAATAATAGTGGTACAAATCGAGTGTGGAGGAAGAAGAGCTGCCCCACAGAGACAACGATACCCCGACACTCCATAGCAAACTCACAGAAAACCCTCACTCTACTATTGAACAAAACCGCCATCCATGTCTATAATACCCAGGAAGTCCCACCAAATGGCAAACTTCCTCTCCGCAGACTCCTGAAATATAAGAAAACTCTGGAACAACTTGTACCGAAGCCGAGGCACAAGAGAGGCCGCGGGCTGCTGAATCCCCTGGAAAATCCACAGCCTCCGCCGCTTCCAAACCAACCACACAAGCCATGCCACACACAGATGCAAGGCCTGCTTCCGCAGGAGAGGCCACGCAGCGGGGTACACATGAAGCAACAACTGCTTGCTGGTCAAACTAACTCGGAACAGTCCTAACCCAATCCCAGGCAGCCCGCAGGATTTAAATATTAATGCTGTTAAGTTTTGTGATTATGCTAGCATAACTGTATATATTGTTGGTATTATCATAAATAAAATATACAAATCTTTATTGGTTACTTACACGCCAATATTTTATTAATGGTTTTGTGGAGTATCTTGTGGGGATTTCTTTCTTTTCTCTTCCACTCTTGTTTTTAATATTTGGACCTTACTCAACGGTATGTATACATAATAATATAATGGGATGAATATTGTATAGTATGAATCTGGGTGAAATACGAATCACATGATGTAAGGTATATAAACCTGAAACTTCGGCTTCGAGCTCTTAAAATCTCTTGAAGATAGCGACAAAAGGGCAAGAACATATGTCGAGGAGGAAAGGCAAACAAGTTGTTACAAATGAAGCACGACAGGTATCTGGAAAGAGGCACAAACCTAAAATTGCAGAGGAGCTGAGGATCTCCCTCGAGGTCACGTACAATAAAGACAATAGAAGATAAGAACCCATGGTGCCTGTGCTTGGGCAAATATGATTGCCTCAAGAATTGGCCACCCACCTGCACCAGGTGCGGGAGGATACATTGCATGGTATGTAGCTGACTACATCACCCCAACAGGATGGCGGAAGCGGGATAGTTGCCAAGGATTCCAACCGCCCGAGGGGTAACTGCTGATAAGACTGAGGACGTTAGGGACCAAGATGCAATCAGTTGTCTGCTGCAACAGCTATGAAGGAACGAGAAGGTGATCATACCATGGTGGCGGGGGATGTGGCCAGGATCTGCGATATTTTGGACCTCATGAACTAAATTCTTGAAGGATGCCAAATATGACAAAACCTTATTCAATGTAACAATATGATGTATATGGCATAAAAAGACCATTTAAACTAACAATGTATTTCCTCTTTACATAGCCCTACATGATTATTATATGAAGATAGTTGCAAGCTGAACCAACACATTATTATAGGAAGATGGTCGTAAGCTGAACCAACACATAAACTATCAATGAGAAAACAACACATGATAAACTGAGAATGTACCTCCTCAATGCATAGCACTATGTCATAAGGTTCAAAACTTTCTTTTTTTATTGAAGAACGTATTTCATTGATCATGTAATATCAAGTACAACTCACGCAACACTCAAGTACAACTCACACAACATCAAATACATTGACCAATCTCGAACCCGTGACCTCGGGTGTGGCGAGTCCACAAGTTGTGGAAAGAGTATTTTATAACTTAAGATTTCTTTAAGGGATCTATTCTTACTTGAGCATGTTATGAGATGTGTAAGGCAATAGAATAGAGTATAATACACCAAAGCAACCACTCCCTATATTGAAGAACACAACATTCCCCAACAAAAGTGCATCTCATACTATCTAACTAAATATATGTCAAGAAGTCCCTTATCTAACATAACCATCCCCCAATCTATCCATCTCCCATTTGTCTCTTCAGCCCTTTCAAATTCATCAAGATATCACGCATGCGGCTACAACATAGCGTCGCCAAAATCATACCCCTCCAAAATCATGCGAACCCTTATTTTTTTATTCCTCATTTTTGACCTATTAGGATCCAACAACAAACAACTCCCTCAACCCTCGAGAAAACCAATCCAATCTGAAATATTACTGGTACAAAGCTTCGTGATTATAATTAGGTCAAATAGGTATTATAATCACAACTTCATGCCACACACCTCCCTATAGAAATCAATATTATAATGCAAATTTAGTAACAATTGTAACGTTTATTCATAACAGACTGCAAATATGACCATAAAATATACATTATTCTCTGTATAATATAATTTAACATAATCTCCCTTCTTCCATTTTAGTCTTAAATTTAGCAGGTTGTTCAGAAGATATTTAGAATTTCATGGCTACCTATATAAAAATGCACTTAAGCCCGGCAACGCCGGGCACTGTTACTAGTATAAATAAAAAGAAAAACAATAACTAACAAACAATTTACAATGATCGCTTGCCCCAATAAACATAAAAAAAATAAAAAAATAAAAACATTCAAGCACATCTGGACCACTGGAGGGAAACCTTTCGTGCACCACACATTGGTTTTATAGTGCCCGCGCCATGGCTAACCTAAAGCCTGAAGCATAGGATCTTTTTTACTTATGCAAACTATACTACTCAGACATTAGACCAGATCTATGACCTGTTACCTTCTTCATTCACCATCATGATCAGCTGCCAATAACAACCTAACTAAAGTTGAGATGAGGAATTGTTTGGTGGCTCCAACCTTATCAGTACAATCACATGCACAGATTCCCCTTCAATGGCAAATATTCTTATGGAAGTGCCATCCTTGAGATAAAATATAAGACTACGTATAAAATTACATGACAACCGTGATGCAATATTACCTTGTTATATCACGTGTATCCATGATCTGCTCTACTGTTACACGTGCATTGGCTACTACAATATATAAAAAGAGTTCCAAGTTCTAATCTTTGCATCTCTAGAATACCTTGAGACTGCATGTTCTTCACATTATTTTTGTTTGTGTAGAGCCTAAAGCATTTTCTAGGGCTCCTTCAAAACAAGCAGTAGGCTAATGAAGAATAGGAATCACCACGTAACGATTTCTTGAGGTTTTTCCTTCTCCGCAGAGATGTCATTTCGTTAGATATAATATCAACAAAAAATTGATGGAAGTCATTCAAGCATACTCAATGTTTGGAGTTATGAAGAAGGAGCCAAAAAACCATGAAAACATGTCTTCGATCCCGAAGGTGCTAGTTGCTCATCTAGATTTTCTTTCTATCATCCTAGCATTCTGTTAACGGCATGCAAGAAACAGATCGAGGAAAATTCCAGCAAATTTCTAATTTTCCTTGGCCATTGATGTAGGAATTTAGTGATCCAACAATGTTAATTAATTTTGGATGCTACCCAATACTTCAAAAATATTTGCACCTTAAATGACATAAAAATCAAGGGAATATTTTCACCAAACAATAGATAAGATAAGATACGACAAGATAACATTTTTATCGTCCACAGAGGCCAATTGGCCTATGGGACCTGTACAAGAGGAGCAGCATGCCTGTTACGGCCCGGATGAAATATTCAATTATCATAGAAATGTACGAAAATTTAGTATATATATAGAAATACCCCATGGCATCGAACCCTAATCCATTATCGACATGGCTTGCATCCAAACAAACGGGCATCCATTTCAAATGGCGAGCGGATTAAGAGAAATCGCTCAGCAAGGCCACTTTCGGGTAAGATTTCCTTGTCAATTTGCAGCTGCATGAAGCTATTTAAACTGATGGATAGGCGCCAATTGCCAGGCGTGGTTACTGGATCAGTTTGGAGTCCTGCATGATGGGCAAAAGCCATATCCTGGGGCTATTTCCACTTGTATTGGAGCTTCTTAACATTTTGTTATGTTAAAATATTTATATACATCATAGTATTGACTAAATTGGTTAGTATGTTATTGATTACAGTGGAAGCACTGGCTGGGAATGGTGCAAAGCTGGTTCTCTTGAGTAATTCATCAAGACGTGCACATGTAACAGCTAAAAAAATGGAACAGTTAGGTTTCGATCCTGCCCTCTTCGCTGGGATAATAACCAGTGGAGAGCTGACTCATCAATATCTTTCTCAGTTGAGTGCCGTTATAACGCAGAACTTGTTAGTGTGTAGGTACAAGCATCTGATGCATCTTTCTTTTGCAGAAGAAATGACAAATGGTTTGCTGCTCTTGGTAGGCGCTGTCTCCATATCACTTGGGGTGCCCGTGGTGCAATATCATTAGAAGTGAGGGCAAACTCTAAGGCTGAACATGCTAACATAATCTTTTCAAGATTTTAATTCAACTCTCTCCCAGGGTTTAGGCCTGGAAGTTGTAACAGATGTAAATTTGGCAGATTTTATCCTTGCACATGGAACTGAAGCCCTAGGAACAAGTGATGGAAACATTGAGGTTGCTTCTTTTGAGAAGTTGGAATTGCTTCTCGAAGATGCGGCAAAAAGACGGATACCCATGATCGTTGCTAATCCTGACATAGTCACTGTTGAGGCAAGGGAACTAAAGAGTATGCCAGGTACGCCTGACAGAATTCTACAGAGTTAAGGAAGTTTTTTTGAAATATTGCTTTATGGTACCACAATGTGTAGATCAGTGTGCAATCCTGTCTGACAGGAGCACGATTCTTGTATGTTTTAAGTGCTTGAAGTTATAAAAACAACACCATGGAACAAGTATTGCTATACAAGAATGGAAAGAAACTAGAAAAAATTAGTATGATCTTTTAGGCTGCCTATCTGCTAACGCTTGTATGAGCTCATCTAGATATTGATTCTAAGAGTACTGTGGGCTTCTGCTCAGGGTCCTTGGGTCTAAAATACGTGGAGATGGGTGGGGAAGTTCGATGGATGGGAAAGCCTGATCCGGTATAAGAGATTTGGAAATCTATATAGTGGACATGTCTATTAATCAGACTCTCTGCAGGTAATTTACCATGCAGCACAAGAACTACTTAATGAAAGCTCTGGGCATGTAATTGCCGTTGGAGACTCATTAATGCATGATATAAAAGGTGCAGATGCAGCAGGCATACAGTCTGTTTTCATAGCTGGTGGGATCCATGCTGCAGTTCTTGGAATTACCAAGATTAGCATGCCCCTTAACAGGGATGCGCTATGTCGTCTTTTGGATGAGAACATGGTTTGTCCATCCTATGTTGTTCCATCGTTCACATGGTAAGTTGATTATTGTTTATAAAACTGGAAAAGGAGCGCCACACATGCTGGACTAGCTTTGAAATAATGTTATCCGCAATTTGTAATTTTTTATATTTCTTTCAATGCATGGCTGTGGCATGAGTGCAATTGCACCAAATAAACAAGGGAAAATTTGTGAAATACCTTTCTGGTTTGTTAAAATTGTCCAAACGCCGCTCGTTTTAGGGGGTATTTTTATGGAAATAACCACAACTTTTTTGTGATAATCCAAATGAAAATGTGGTCTTCATATGCATTGTAGAGGAGGATGAGATCTTTACATCAAGGTTAAGATCACCAGAATCAAATGAAAATGTGGTCTTCATATGCATTGTAGAGGAGGATGAGATCTTTACATTAAAGTTAAGATCAGCAGAATCGAAAGCAATAATTTTAAGTATTGTCTTTTAAATTCTTCTTAAATTCTTATAACTTGTGTTAAAAATCATATAACTTGTGATTTCGTATTACGATATAGGTGATCTTAGGTGTGATCTTAGGTTTGATGGAAAGATTTCTTCCTCCTATACAATACATCTGAAGAACACATCCTCGTATATAAAAGTTACAGTTATTTTTATAAAAATACCCCCAAAATTAGAGGCATTTGATGTAAAAGTTACAGTCATTTTCATAAAAATATCCCCAAAATTAGAGGCATTTGAGCAATTTTAGTAGAACATAAAAGAAGTTACAGTAATACCCCAAAATTCGTGGCATTTGGACAATTTTAGCAAAACATAAAGGTATTTCACAGCTTTTCCCAAAAAACAATTCAATTCAATTCAATTCAATTCAATTGGTCTGTCAATATTAATAATCAAGTTTTTTGGTTGAAAAGGGAGCATTATGATTGGTTTAGAGAAGTCATATTTAGATGCTTAAAATATTTTGCCTTGTCTTGGTTGACATCGTGACCACCATTTATCTTGGTTAGCTTTGTTGGTGACACTTAGAAAGAAAAGAAATGAAGGTGTCACTGTTAGAAAGAAATAATGGTTGTTCGATGTGCAAATCTTAGGGTTATGGGGTGAGGAATTTACCTATTTCAGTATATTATATAAAATATGCCAATTGGACAATTGAGATGTGCCTTGGAGCTACAACACTCGTTGCATGGCTACGTTTTGCGGATTTTCTTGTTTTCATGTTCCATCTGAAAAGGCAAGAAGAATGCATTCCTAAATAGAAATAAAATAAGTTATCCCTATCTAACTATATATATAAGGTGATTTCCAGAAAAAAACCTGTTAGAATTATCTACATTTCTGAAATGTTTTTCCTGGCGAAAATACTTTTTTCTGGCACAAAAGATTCCCTTCCCCTTCCTCCCCCTTTGAGCTCCAATTGCCGTCGGGAGAGGCCGTAACATTGACACTAGTCTCTCGCTTTTCCTCTTTAGATTCGTTTTGGTGTAGGACGATTCTATTTTGGTGTGGGAATAGTTTTTAACCTTCTAACTATATATAGACTAGTAATGGTGCCCAGCGTTGCTTGATGGGCATAGGTTGGGAACCTGAAAATGGCATAGAAGAGTATAATATTACACTTTGCCATGAATTCATACTTCACAAATTGTAATATCATAGTGCTATGATACTTCACAAGTCGTCGTCGTCGTCTTAACATGTATAATTATTATAGAAAAGATGCTTTTAGAATATTCTCAAATGATGCTTCCTCCTAAAAATGACAGGTCCGTAAGGAATAAATAAGGGCTTAAAAAAAGAAGAAAAGGAAAAAATAGGGCCCCTGTTCTTGCCGGATTTGAGGAAGAGCCCACAACTCCTCCTTTGCTGCATTTGGGCTCATTCCGGCCAGTGGGCTATGGCGGTTGAGATTATGCAGAGATTATGCAGGCTAATTAAAACCTTCGGCCATAATCCGGTGAATGGAAGCTTCTGCATGATGATTTTTAGTAAACCATTATCCACCATGCCCCGAGTTTTGCATGCATGCAACCGATCGAACTGGGGTGCTCCCCGGTTTTCAAGGCTTTTATCATGGGAAGTCCCCCATATTGAATCTCGGCCCCCCTTTCAGCTTCTTTCTCAAATCTCTACCTTCTAGTCGGTACATACATGGCACTATGGGTTGCCCTTAAATCTGAGAATGGAACAAGCCATTAAAACCACTGGGAAATATCGAATACACAATTCTGAATATATTACAGAGGAAGCAATCCTAAACCTGGTGACAAATAAACCTTGTAGACTATGGTTGTCTCCCTGCAGATATACCATGCACAGATCTGTGAAGAAGCAGAGGAAGGCGTAGTCCCCTTGCTTAAAATGACCAAAATAGGGCTTTAATCTGGAATTACTTGGAGTCGGTGCTTAATTTGACAGGTTTAAGGCATAAAACCTATGTGGGTTGTCCTAATAGATCTTGCAAAACCTTAGGAAAATGGCAATAAAGGACTAGCTCTTAAATTCTGATTTGCTTCAGGAATGCGCAAAGACGTTTACCTGCTCGGTCGCAACTAAAGAAGTCCTCGGATTAATTCAAATATCGAGTCTCTGTCTCTACCTCTTTGTCAAAGACTGACAGGCCATCAAAATCTGAGAGTAAAACAAAGCTTTGCTCCTTTGTTGGATCCCCTACTTTAGCGACGTTTTTGAAACAGAGTAGAAACCCACAAATTTTAAATAGACTCTTTGTTTTTGTCTGCCCATTCAAGCCGATCAATCTTCACCTTAGTTCTAGACGAAGGTATATGCCAGTCATATTTATTGACCGACTAGGTATATAAGATGGGGTAGTGTGAATAGCAGCGGGAAGAACAAGACGAAAGGAAAAAGGGGCTTACTTGGTTTTCTGGTTTGTAACTTCACGATCCTTTTCATAGGCTATGTTGGGCGGTACACCAACACATCCAAAAAAGACTACCAAAAAGAGTGCCGAAATTAAGTCTACTTCACCAAAGTGCATACAACACATAACGTCCCCCAAATTGAGTTGGGACTAAGATTTTGGCAATGGTGGGGAGAGAAAAAGGGGTTGGGTTTATTTTTTTTTTAATGAATGGTTCTTGAATAGAATTGCTTGCCATCTGTAGCCCGAGCATGGCGGACGACCAGTTTCGCGGCTCTGCTATCGCACAGTCCGACAAAGCAGCATGCGGCAGAGCATAGGCGCGAGCAGAGATTTGTTGCGGAGGGCAGACTTGGTTGCAAAGCTTCTCAGAGGCTTCTGTTCGTACGCAGGGCTGCTCTACTAACGGAGCTTCGTTCTCAGGGCAGAAAATTTCTGTTTGGTTGCAAACTGTATGGAGACAGTTAATAAATTATGAGGTTTTAAGCTTTTGCATCTTCTATGCAGTTCGTGAAGCTGATCTATGAATGAAAAAGAATGGAGTTTGTGCATCCACTCTGTTTGTCATGCGCCATTGTTCGCATCCGTCTAATTTTGTGTTCTTCTGTTGTGTTAGAGGCAATGGATTGTGTCTTGCGAATGACAAATTTCGGCTGGAGGTGAACAACAGGGCATTAGGGTGGATTTGAGGTCTCTAAATGGCCCAAATCTCTTATGCTAAAATTCCACGTCATATTTCTTGCATCCAATGAGGAGGTCGCATTTTTTTCGAAAGTCAGTATTATGTGGCAAGTTAGACCATGATCAGCTTGGTTCGGGAAATTCCGGGGAAACCTTGTAAGCCTCCGGTTAGATTTGAGATTTAGCTGGTTGTATTAAGAAATGCAGGAAAATTTCCTGCTAAATGTAGATATTTTCCTTGGGTTTTCCGAGGGAATACAAGATAATTACTGTAGC
>JAANSK020268937.1:0-11789 GCA_011763485.2 Isoetes engelmannii
GATGACGGCCAAAAAGCACCTCGCCAGCACCAAATGTCGCGACCTGCTTTTTGGCATACCACTAGCAAAAACACACCGATCTCCAAGAATCCAAAGATCTTGAAAAAAATTCAATGAACCTTGGGGTTTTGCACCCACAGAGATCAGGACAGCGCCATAACAAAAGAACAGGGGATCAAGCATAACCTAGGAAGCTCAGAAGAACGATTCAAGGTTCCAGGTCATCACGATTCTGCCCTAACGGCCCCAGCGCGTAGATTAGCATAAAAACAGAGATAGAACCTTCCGGAATACCTAAGCTCCAAAAAATCCACTAAACTGGAACAGAACTCTGTGATTGAACACTCGACGTCGCCTCCAGCCAAAAAAGAACTACAGAAACAGAAAAATCATCAAGAAAGTTAATTTTTCGTCAAAAAACCAAAAAAAACTCGTTGATCTCGTGCATTACCTGATGGCGTCTTCCAATATCAGAAGATCGCCTCAAGAACAGCAACGCCGACGCCGATCGCCATTGACGAAGCTCCTGCGCAAAGAACAGAGCTTCTCCGGAAAAAGAAAGGAGTGAATACACGTCAGAAATTACCGGTACGGAATTTTTCCGGTACGGAATCCCGGACAATTACCATTACGTCGCCGCTCGTGCACCGCCTCATCTGGCGGCGCCGCCCGAAAATTTTCCAGCGAAATTCCCTCCGCCGGAAGTTTATCTAGTACATAGTGTTAAACTAAATAAAATTATTATCATAAATATCATAATTGTAAATTGTGGTAAAAAACTAGAATAATAAATCATAAGTAAGAACTACACTATATAGCCATTCCTAGTAAATCAGCATATCAACCCACAAAATAATATTACTTTATTATAGTGGTTTACTGTAAAAATTGCAACAAAATACTGATAATAGTTACTTTTTTGGGGCCCTTGTGAAGTAGTCTTTTAGGTCTCTACCCTCCTTTATCCCACAAGCACAAGAGGTGCAGCAAAGAACTACCATTAATCCATTATTCATAACTTCAAATGAGCAACAACATAAGATCTACTCATTCATCTAAGCAACCAAGGGTCAATATCTAACTAGGATGAATTGATCGATCGAGGCGGCCATGATGACGATGACGACGATGATGAAGGAAAGGAGGAGGAATCGACGACGACGATGACGACGACAGACGGACGGGCGAACAAACAGATTGATTGATTTTTAACGAGATGATGGTGATGATAACGAAGAATAAATAAATAAATATTGATATCTATGGTTACCTCTTCAAGAAACTTCCTATGCTTGCCAAACAGAATAGCATTGGGAGACGCTATTTCCATGCATTTCCTTAAAAGCAGCCTTGAGGTCCTCAGTTGGGGACCATAGCTCCTTTACTCGGAGACCCGCAGCAATTTGATCCTGATCTTGAGACATTGGACTGGGCCAAGTTGCTCGTCTAGCTATTTTCTGCTCTTCTACACAATGAAATAATTTTTTTTTGACACAAACCAAGAATGCAAAATGAGATAATGAAGCTCAAAAGTCACAGCAGAAGCAAAAAACCTGTAATTTCAGCCTTCGCAGCAGAATTTAAGCCTAAAATGGAAGCAACAACAAGACCCAGTACTGCCCTTCTTGCTGCTTCTTCAAAGGGGCTTGTTTGCCTGGGAGTAGGACTTGAAATGGCAGAAACGAGCCACTCCTTCCTACGGGATTGATGGGCATTGTAGGCTGGTCGGATTTTCTTAAGAGAGTGGAATGTGGAAAGATTACTAGATATGCCCAAAGGTCCGGCATTTGCTGCTGCCATATCTGGGCTGCCGTTGAGCCTTTTATCCGGTGATCTGGAAGCTAAGGTCATATGACGTGAGGGCTGACGTGGTTGGTGGAAATTAAAATGGAAATCTTCAGGTCAAAAACTAGTACCTCAAAACCTATTTGAAAAACTAGTAGTAAAATCCATGTTTCAAGCTCATCCAATTTGTTTTAGCATGCTGTCTGCTTGTTCTGTTCAACTACCACACATAGGTCTTTTTGTTTCCTTTCCTACTTATTAACCAAGCAAATTCTTCGGATAAATTCTTCAGAGAATTGGAGAAGCTTGGAAGTTTTGGATTTCGAGATTCACCTCCAGGCTAATCTGTGATATCTGGAAGTAGTTTATGACTTGCACTTCTGTACGCAGCCTGCAGCTATCAAGCATGTCTATGGTTCTGAAGCATGGGTAGCTGAGCATTTCTACCATTAAACAGATATTCAAGGCTGGCTCGGATAAGTTCTTTGTTTTCACACAGTTAGGAATGAGTCTGCCCGTGCAGCTTTGGATTGGAATTAGCAGGTGGTGTTACAGCACAGCCACTACTATGATTTCACATTGTCAGTTTCCTTTTTCGAGGTACCATAATTGTGGCAAGGGCAATGTAACAGTAAACTATACCAATTTGCAGCAGACAGATTTGGTTGTTGATCTGCATCAAATGACTATTTACATGAGCTGATTCCAGTGCATTTGCTAATTGATGCATGTTATCCATATCAATGCTACAGTATTGATGTCATCCATATCTTGCTACAGTATTGATGCTTCAACAAAAACCTACATATGGTCATGTCTTGCATGTATTCCGGTGCCAACCTCAATGATCAAATGTTTCTGCCATCAAGCTGTTGCAAATGATATCAAAACTAAATTTCTATATTGGTATTTTGCATTTGTACATTTGCATTCATCCTTAGATGTTCAAAAACAAAAACTATTCTTAAGTTCTTACTACAGCTTTAAAGCAGCGATTGCTTCTTGCTTAAAATCCATTCGCAAGCTTAATATCCTGCGAACTTCAGCTGGTGTCAATCTCCATGTCATTGGTCCTGAATTTTCACCCCAGTAATCCAGGATTTCTGATACTTTCTCAAGGTTTAGGATAGTGGCCATTTGAGTCAGGCGGGCAAATTTGTCTCTTACAGTTCGTTGTGTCATGCCAGAGAAATGACCAACCATTGTCCTTATGTCACGGTCTAATTGAAGCCCTCCAAGCTGATTAAATCGCTTTTGTGTCATGACTACTTCAAGCCTTTTCACAATAAAGTCAATAACAAAATGCACAAGAGAATCATAATTATCAGCTGTCAGTAGTGGCTGCAACCAACTAATACTGTCTTCAACAGCAAGAAGAAGCTTTTGCACCCATGGATCGTTGACTTCATTTTCTGCATACTGGGCTTCCGTAATTTCATAGCTTATAACACCCACAACATCCAGCATGCTTCGTAGCCGGGGTGTAATACTGTTTGCAAGCTGTTCCAAACCTGTATTTACCAGCTGTCTTAGTGCAGCACTTGCCTCTCCAAGTGCTGCTAAACATGCTTTTAATTTCTCCTTTTCTGTAGAAGCAGGAAATACCTAGGAAGTAGGAAGGAAGAACAATTATTAGGAAACTTTGAAATGGCTAATGCAACTTTGTTCACTGCTTAGTATAAGATTTGACCCAGTTGTTCTTGTGAGAACATTATTAAAAGCAAACATGTGAATTCACAAACTGCTGAGATTAACTAGTAAGTTTGAAAATACCACGCAATTGGTAAACTATCACCCATAAAGCAGTAGAAATTATAAAACCACGCATTGAAGAACTATGACCGATAGAGTAGTATCCACAGATTAATACATGGCTAATTGTATGTTTTCTATGAAAGTTGGGTCTCTTTTTCAGTAAGAGGTCACTCACAATATTGGATAAGACCAGTCTTAGATGCTAAAAAGTGGAGAAGGATAACCAGCAATGTATGAATATTACAGCATAAGGTTGTCTAGTGTTCATGCCATGGCATATAAGCAGCATCAAATTTCTGCGCTATAAGCCATGCTGCCCTGGTTCTCATTTTCTATCTCTAAAATCTGTTGCCATTTTTCTCATGAATGCCATCAGGGATCACCACAGAAGACTGAACAAAAATTGCTGCTCATCCTGACATCTGACAAAAAGGTAATGCCACCACATCCCTTACACTGGGACTGCCTAGATTGGGACCTTGATCAGCCCAGGTACCTTGATCGGCAGGTAGATTTTTGGATTTGTGAAGTCAAATACGCTTGTAAAGTCTGCATGCTCAATTTTGTTTTGCAATTACCAGGATCTATCAAATCCATCAACATGTAACTCGCAAATTATTTTTTTTAATTGTTTCTCCTGGGCTACTTGCTATCTGAAGCGTTAAAAGGTGGATGAACTGAGCAGAGATTAGAATTAATCGTAAGGTTGAGAGACAACCACTTTTAGATGAAAATTTCCCACTCAGTAGGAGATAGTTCGTAAACGGCTGTATGTTTTTTATTTGAGGTCAGGGGAGATGTTAAAAATTACCAGAAAGAGTTCACAAAATATACTCATACTGATCACAGGCTTTGGAATATCGTATGTAATTCATAACATTTGACTAGAAGAGAAGGGAAACAACTTCAGATGAAGGAAAGGCTGATGGATTTGCATCTGTTTGGATTTTTGAAAGGATCAAGAGAAGGCAAGGTAGGCGATGCTTCAAAATGTAAGAATGAGATGCAATGGCATTGAATGACATTGTAAATACTCAAGTGCATTTGAATGCTGTCCCCACAAAGGTAGCAAAATCACATTTGTACCTTGAAGCCTTGCTATATAATTGGCTTTAAACAAGCTGGTAAATCAGTTCCGTTATGCACTAGCCGCATAGTGTTAATTACATGTCAAAAGGGTGGATTATTAATGGGCCTTGATCTTTTATAGTCCCAGGGCCAAGTATGATCGTAATACTCCATTAAACATGGGCTAAGACACACCTGTCATGAGAGGAGATATGCATTCTCTACTACTCACAATACGGAAGCGAAGCTGCACAAATATCACTGTTACAGGAAGAAAAATGCAGTGCCAACTACTCATAGTTGTTACAATAAGAATTGTACGTGTCTTCACATATCATTGTTACGACTAAGTGGATCGTGCTAACCAACAAACAAAAAGGGTGGATCTTTGGTGGGGCCCTAATTTTTCAGAAGTTTCATCCCATGACCTAGAGTGGTTGTAACAGATCGATGAGCAGGTAGCTGTGTATGGATCAATCGATGTTCTGAAATTTCGAAACTCATAATAGCATGCCAATTAATTCTGTTCTGGAATTTAAATTCAATTCAGGATTAAAGGCATGGCTTTCTTGGTCATGTAAAAATAATCCAATTGAAGTTTAAGAACATGGCTATTGTATTACAGCCATAGAAACCGTGAATCAGACATTCATAGCCAACAAAGAGCCCTGCCTTCTCAATTTATCTTGCTCTATATACCACTTTGCCCTGACAAGTGAGAAGAAAATAAGATCCAGGTAGCCAGTTCAACTACTCCACATACGTAGCCCTGACCCATATGATTTAGTTGAATGTTACTTTGTGCTATAATGGAAGTAACCTTTTATCGGAAACATGCGGAATGCTTGTTGGCAAAGAAACCTTAAATATTTGAATTTTGATCAAATCAGTCCAAAGAAGGATGTCAAATTTCTTCATGCTGGATTATTTCAAAAAGAAAGAAAACAAAAGGCCATTTTCTGATATTGATAGGTAGAAGGTTACCTCATTGCATTGTTCTTCAATCTCATGTCTCAGCTTCAATGTATACTCGGCGCTAACATCCACATTATTGAGAGCAGTGGCAACCTCAGTGCCAGTCTTTACAACACCAACTCCGCCCATGAAAAGTTTCGATGCAAGATTGGGTTCCCTTGTTTTCCTTTGTAAAGTTTCTCTAAACTCGTTACTCAACAAATCGATAGCACAGTTCACAGTTGACAGAACCAGTTGTATGTTAGAAGTACAAATTGCTCGCCTTGAACAGCTTTGGAGCACAAAGAAAACATCATCAACCATTGATGTTGTTAATGAGTCTGGGATTAGCTCATCAATTTTAATAGCTTTTCTCACATTTTCTACCATAAAAAATTCCTCTAAGACAACATAATAGCCTGTAAGCTCTTGAACTGCACGAGTGAAGCTTCCACTTCTCAGTGATACAGTTGCACGAGGACTCAACTGGGCACCTGCTGAACCTGCTTCTCTTAGTTTCGAGACCATAAACTGGGTATAGTCCTCACTAGTCTGAATCAGTAGAAGCATTTCCTCAAGAAAAATCTCTACCTCTCGCGGATCTGGCCCTTCCTGACTACCAACAGCAAGAAGATTCTTGTGCTGTGCAGCAATTTCCTTTGCCAATCTTCCAAGTTTTCTATACTCTATATATTTCTTAATGATCACAGATCCTCGTGTATCGCATTCTTCCTGCAGTTCCTTAATTGCATAAGCGATTCCATCTTCACCTGCAAATGCTTTAAGCAAATCTTCATTCTCTTCAATTGCAAGTGCAATGCCTTTGAAAAGGTCATTGATAACGCCTACAAAATCTGCCCTTTTTTGCATGCTTACAACTCCCCCTAATTTCTCCACGGTTTCCATCAGACCTACAAAGTCATTCCTTGCTCTGATTCCAATAACCTTTCTCAGATAACCGACATAGAGCTTCAATCCTTCCTCGTGCAAACGTAATGGAACAAACAGCTGAGCAAATCTAACTGCATTTTCGTGATTTCTTTCTTCTACTGCAACAGCAAATTTCTTCCTGATCATACCATCCAGCTTCTGCTTGGACTCAAGTAACTGCTTCCTCTGATTCACAGAAGTATCAAAACTGCCTTTGTTCTCAGGAACTTGGCCCTCTGTTCCACTATATTCTTCATCCAAAGTCAAGAAATTATCGACATATTTGGCTGCAGCCTCAAAATCCTCTACTTCAAGGGCCTGTTTAACTCCTTCAATGCATCTACTTCTGTCTACAATGGCTTCAATTCTACTCATAGTTTCCTGCACCCTAGACTGAGCCAGATCCAATTCACGTACCTTGCTACTAACACCCTCTGCAAGGGCACACGTAGATGCAACACTAGCAAGCATTGAAGACGCATCGGCATGAACAATGGCAAGAATTTCTGAAGATTTATAAAGAGAAGAAAGTCTCTTTTCCAAATCATGGCGCTGGCTAAGATGGTGATCTAGCTCTGCATCTATGTTTGCATTCGTGAAGGTACCTATTCATTGCACCCACATCTGTCAAGTTTCGAACTATATCGAGCATACCTGTATCAGGTGGGTTCTGGGGTTGGGGTGTGGAGACATGGCCCGCTGGACTGACGGAGATCGCCATAGTCAGACCTTCAAAACCTGCTCACCCTCGACAAAACATCATTTCATTTCACTTCGTGAATTATACTACTTGATTTGATTTGAGGAAAAAACTCCAAAATACCTTTACGTCTTGCTAAATTTTGTCAAAATGCCTCTAGTTTTGGAGTAATTTTTGGGAAGTTTTGCTAAAGTTGTCAAAATGCCCCCGTTTTGAGAGTATTTTTTGGGAAATGATTGTAACTTTTTTGCAATGATCCAAAGAGGATGAGATATTTCCATCAAAGTTAAGATCACCTAAATCGGAGTCTGAAATTCTAAGTTATGGTCTCCTAAATCCTTACAACTGCTTGGTGTATTAAAAATAACATAACTTGTGATTTCGGACTCCGATTCAGGTGATCTTAGCTTTTATGGAAAGATCTCATCCTCCTCTACAGTTGGGAATATTGCAAAAACGCGTGAAGATGCTGAAAGAATAATAAAGGATTGAACCCAAACATCTTCGGGAATGAGCTACTTTGGCGGTTCTTGGAGAGGGGGTGGTCTTCTGCCCAAGAAATTTTGTGTCCAGGGTAGTGCCGACGTTTTGAGTCCACTGACAGAGCTAATTCGCAGTTTCGGAGTGGGGTAAACCCTGTCTGTTGCTATGTTCTTGAAGGGTTTACATTTTGAAGGTCGAGTTTCGGTCTTTTGCACTTGAGACGTGGTCGAGAAGCCACAGTTGAGCAATTGAAGCAACTGGGACTGACGAAACAGAGTTCGGATCTTTCCTCCTCCTTACGTGGCAATTAGAAGTCAAGAGCGACTTCTTTGACTATGATATGTTGCGGGATCAAGATGCTTAAAATTGACATTGACTAGACGTTAGACTTGGTTTTAGATTGGCGTGAGAGTATTACTTGACTGGAACATAAGGTTGGTTATTGGTGGCTATCAATTGGTCATTTGAAGTAGGTTTATAAGAAGGAGGTTCATCTTGATTTAACTTTTCTTGCATTGTACTTACAGTTGTTGTAGTCAAAGCTGGCCACTAGTTATTTACCTCCACAGCAATGCAACATTTCTAGGCATGACATCCAAATCAGGGATGAATAACTTGGAAGACTAAGGGTCCATTCAGACCCGCCGTTAAGTTAGGTTAAGTTAGCATTTTTAACTACGATTCTCTTCACACCACAAGTTAAGTTAATAAACTTAAGTTAGTGGTGGTTAACTTTTTTTTAACTAAAAAACCTTAACCAAGTCTTCCTTCACACTCAACATCGTAGTTAGTTGCCGTTAACAAAATTTAACTAGACCCGTAAAAATATACTACGAAATGTAAAAAAAATAAAGTGACCCCGACGAGGTCACTTTAAGGCCAGTTAACTATGGCGATGGCTTTGGACGAGCAGATACGGCGATGGCTTTTGACGAGCAGATGCGGCGAGCAATGGAGGAGGTCATGGGCGTTGTCTAGTCCGCGATGGTGATAGAAATGGATGGGCATGGAGGGAAATCGAAGTTCAGATAGAGACGAACAAGTATTTTTTTTTCCAGAGTCTATGTGGCTCCTGTTCAGCAACACAAATTTGTAGTTTCAGTCTGCATTGCATGTCTATGATGGGTCGCTAATTTTAAGATCTTCCACTGTAGGCCTATCTAAAGTGCAAGGCATTGAGGACACGGTCTGCCACCATTTTTATATCATGAAAAAGTTTTAGGTCATTAGGAACACTTATATTGGGATGGAACATTTTATTTAGAAAGCCTTTGAAGTTGAGCAAGCAGTTAAATTCACATCAGGAAAATTAATCTCAGGCTTCTGGCCATCAAGCATTTATAGCAAAAACCACTTCAAAGCTATAAACATCAAGATATATGTGACCAGGAATACCTTTGGAACGTGTGTGGCATCAACAGGAACAAAACAAGAGATTTAAGCCCCTCTGTAATAATCACTTCAGAGAGCATAAATGCCTTCAATAAGGGACTCGTTGCGAGGTTAGACTCTCTTCTTCATTTACCATTTTAAAATGATTAGTTCATGTGTATTTGTGGTTATAAACTGTTACTGTTTGAACGGGAATATGTAGCAGCATGTGGGGAAAATGATCTAATTTAAATGTTAAAATTTGTAAGAATTTAGAGCCTGGATGATGGCTGAGCTGACTGGTCATGCTATTTTCGTTGAGCATAAGTTTCAATTTACCAGGCTTAACTCAACCATATTTCAGCTTTGAATCAGAGCCATATGCTATTATACAAAAATAACGTCATATGCTCTTCTGAGGTACAATCGACAAAATAATCTGGTACCCTTTTTGATGCAAGACAAGTAACCAAGCAAGGTTGAAGGCTGCTGTTAATGCAGCTGAAGAATTTTTTAATATACCAGTGAAGCCATTTTTATTGGCAGGACCAAAACCAAAGTAGCTAAAGCAAAGGCAGCATTTGCAGAGCTGGCTGATATATCTGAATTATGTAGTTTCTCCTATGCCTTCAACCAAGGGCAAATCAGAGAAACACATCCACACTTTTTTTGGCACCTAGGGAGGGCATGATTGTGTATGCCCGACATGAGCACATATGAAGAAGCATACTATAGTTCCAGTTGCACTACTTTATCAAAACATTGTCTTCCTAGTTCTATATTTCCATATGAGTTTTGCAGGCAGTAAGCAATGCAATTATGTCTGCCTTGATAATTTGGAGTAAATATTAATGTGAAGCAACATTATTCAGCTTGCAGCAACTTCAACTCGAGGAAGAACATTATTATGTGAAAAATGAACACGTGGGCTAAAGATGCATTGCACGCTTGATAATATGAGTTCCTTCTTTAGTGTTCAAAGATAGGCATTAACCATCTGTATGAAGTTCTCAATCTATGCCATTTCTTGGTATAAAATTGTTGTTATTTCTGGCATTTATTGCAGCTGCAAAAACATGGGATGGGAGTACTTGTACTAGATCTGCCTATGCTTTCAGAAGATTAGAGTAGAGTAGATAGTACAATTATCCTGCACGTTGTTATTCATCCATGTCTCCTGCATGCAACAAAATGTTGCATACTATGCCTCTGCCACATGCAACCAAATGCTGCATACTATGACATTATTAGTTGTCTTCATGGTAAACATCCCAATCTGCAAATATTTGATACATCTGATCTGAAACAGTTAATGGGCTTATGTTAAAAAGTCAATTTGGCTTTGTGCATGTAGTTTGTAAAGGACATTTGGTTGACAGTTTATAAAGACCTCTTGTTTTGCACATACATATTCAGCAACACAATTCAGCACTTACTGCCTTATAATGTGAACAAGTTCAAAAGCTTTCCTTGCTTCAACATCAATTGTGGCAGCTTCCCTAGTAGTGGAACAAAAACGACGAGCTATTCCTGTCATAGATTTGTCTTACCAAAAACAATGCGTATGGTTTTTGTCAATGTATAGTATATTACGTCTCTTTTCAGGAGTGTTTATGGACCATTGATATCCAGAATATTCCCTTCCTAATTCCTAATCTGCGGCTTGCAGAGTTTTGGAAAAAAAAACTCTTGCAAATGGCAATGGTCTCGATTGACCCTATGGTTGAAGCAAAACAAAAATAGATTTTTGTTCAGTAAGACTGGAAAGCGGAAAAAGCATTGAACATCTTCTTACATTTTGCAAAAGTCTGGCTCCATGGCTTCTTAATGTATATGTCTCTCTGTCTTTTCATGAATATTTCTGAATCTTTTAGCCCCATTTCTGAACCTTACGACCCGTGTTTGTAAAATCATTTTTACATGTACAGCAGTTGGCTGTGCACATTAAGTATTAAGGCCAAGGACTCGCAGGAACCCAGGAGACATTGCAGGATATGTTTTGCTGCTCCCTAGGGATGCATGCATGAACCTGGATAATATATCTACTTATAGACTAGACATGGTCTACTTATAGTTAAGTCCCACTAGTTGTCAATCGAGTGTAGTTAGGTTGCCGTTAACAAAATTCATAATTTTAAATTGTAAAATATTGAAATATCTTGGTGTGCAAGGTAATGGAGGAAGCGTGGCGAGCATGCAAATAATAAGGAGTTCTGTATACAACTGAGAATGAATTAAGTTGCTCTTCTCAAATTGCTCTTTCAAATTTGGATGAAGGGATATGTGTTGCTAGATTTTTTAAATTTTCGTCTATTTGACCCTCGATTATAGTGAATTATGATTGGGGGCGCTATGATTTTGAAATATGAAATACGGGTTTTCCTAAGGTTTTGAAATCTGAAATACGAGGACTTGAACCTCTACCAAAATAATTCAATGTCTTAATATAAATACGTTGATCAAGACAACCAACGAGCTAATGTGATTATTTTTTCTATTAAATCTATGTTTTTGTTTTTAATACAACCCACTTTAATTGTTTTTGGAATATGGTCTATGGTTTCGACCATAGTCATTTATACATCAATTTTAAATCACCCTGGAACCCCCTGTTGTTTTGCTACACCCCCTAAAACCCCCTTAACACAAACCACTACATCCAACACTTTTAAATTAAATCCCCCCTAAAACCCCCTTTGGTTTGGGTGCATATTCACACGGGGGGTGACTCCGGGCAACGAGA
>JAANSK020268948.1:0-11789 GCA_011763485.2 Isoetes engelmannii
TGCTCTGAGTGGCAAAACAGTCTTGCTGGTCACACATCAAGTGGAGTTCTTATATGGGGCAGATTTGATCTTGGTAACCATCCATTTATGTTTATATGCACTGAGTTTTAGAAACTTTGCTTGCCTCTATATAATTTTTTGTATTGGGTATACCTTTTCTTTTCATCTTTTTCTAAAGAGAGATAGAGCTAAAGCATATAAAAAACCTGATTGTAGAGAGATTCTCCATCTGATATAAGCATCAGATACTAAAGAAGTTACAATCTCTTAAATGTTGATTGCCTTGCAGGTGATGCAAGACGGCAGGGTCATGCAATCAGGAAAATATGCAGAGATTTTGAAAAGTGGGACAGGTTTGGAGGCCCTAGTAGTAGCCCACAACATGGCCATGGAGTCCATCTCCACAGTGGATCAGAATGGAAAGGCGCAGAATACAGACGAGATTTCAGAGTTCAGTCAAGGTTCCCCAGTAAAGATTGAGGCAAATACAACCAATGAATCATACACAAGCAATTTGAAAATAACCAATAAGCAAGAATCTGAAACTCTGGAACCTAATATTAAAGGTGGGTCATCCAAGCTTATTGATGTGGAGCAGAGAGGTTCGGGTCGTGTTGGCTGGAGAGTATATTGGTTGTACTATACTAAGGCATTTGGTTGGCAAGCTGTAGCATTGTTGTTAAGTGCGCAAATAATATGGCAATCTCTTACGGTGTTAAGTGATTATTGGCTGGCTGGTCAGACATCAGAGGAACATTACAATGTTTTCAATCCTCTTCTCTTCATTGAAGTCTACGCTTGCCTTGCCATAGGCTCCTGGATATGCATTGTCGTACGTGTGGTCGTTATGAACATTACAGGATTGAAGACAGCACAAATCTTCTTCTTTGATATGTTGCAAAGTCTGTTCAGAGCACCCATGTCATTCTTTGACACGACGCCTTCCGGTAGAATCTTGAGTAGGGTAAGAAACCATTATTCAAATTCCATAGCTCTTATTTACACAGAGCAATATTTTACGTTTGGAACTTCTGTAGTTTTCTACAGATCAAACAATGCTGGATATCTTTCTGCCTTTTTTCTCTGTTGGTGCTGTGTCACTGTATATTGCAGCTATTGGTACTTTGATTGTTACATGTCAAGTGACATGGCCTATCATGCTGATTATCCTCCCACTTTTCTGGTTATACAGATCTTACCAGGTAAAGAACTCCGTACATGATTCCAAATGGATTTTGTGTGTCGCACTATTATAAAGGTGATTATTTGCAGGGATATTTCATTGCATCATCAAGGGAGCTGACACGATTAGATTCCATAACGAAGGCACCAGTCATTTTTCACTTCTCAGAGACATTGGCAGGAATTATGACTATCAGATGTTTCAGAAAGGAAAAGGATTTTATGCGGGTAAACTTTGAAAAGGTAAATGCCAATATTCGAATGGATTTCCACAATAATGCTGCAAATGAGTGGTTAGGGTATAGGATTGAGATGCTTGGCACAACTGTGCTTTGTTCATCAGCATTATTGCTTGTAGCCCTTCCTGCAAACATCATTAGGCCAGGTATGTATAGACATGGTTAAACATGTGTTTTGCGCTGATGAGAAACTGATCTGTTGAGGGTGGAATACTGATAACTTGCAGACCGTGTTGGCTTATCACTATCCTATGGTCTATCACTTAATGCATGCTTGTATTGGTCAGTATGGCTGGCGTGCCAAGTTGAAAACAAGATGGTATCTGTTGAGAGGTTGAGACAATATACTACTATTCCTAAAGAAGCTCCTGCAATTGTAGATAACTGCAGACCACCTTCAAACTGGCCATCCAAGGGTAACATCTCAATATCAGACTTGAAGGTGCAAACGTAACACCCTATAAGGTTCTAGTAACATTATATTCCATTCGTTATCATGGACTCATTTTGCTTTTGCTCATGCAGCTTCGTTATCGACCTAATACTCCACTTGTTCTTAAGGGAATAAACTTGGATGTTCAAGGGGGGCACAACATTGGGATTGTGGGCCGAACAGGAAGTGGGAAGTCAACTTTACTACAAGCAATATTTCGATTGGTTGAACCTTGTGGTGGGCAAATAGTTATTGATGGCGTTGAAATCACCAAGATGGGACTCTCAGATCTCAGATCTAAATTCGCGATTATTCCGCAGGAGCCTACCCTGTTTGAAGGAAATATAAGAAACAACATTGATCCACTTGGCCAACATTCTGATGATGAAATATGGGAGGTATGACAAATCATCTATCTGAAATAGAAGGCATGGGGTATGAGGTAGTGTTTTCTGAGAAACAGATAGCAGGAATAATCATAATTCCTTTTGGACAGGCTCTTCAAAAGTGTCAGCTAGGCGATATTGTTCGAAATAAGGCTGAAAAGCTTGATTCACCTGGTAATTGATATTTGACAATTCAGGAGTATTGAACTTGTTTGCTCTCTATAACATTGAAGCTTTTGCAGTTCTTGACAATGGAGAAAATTGGAGTGTTGGACAAAAGCAGCTGTTTTGTCTTGGACGTGCATTGCTAAAGAAGAGTCGCGTATTGTTCCTAGATGAGGCAACAGCATCTATAGATGCCCAGACAGAGGGTATAATACAGAAAACTATGCAGGAGCACTTTAGACATTCGACAGTTATCAGCATAGCCCATAGAATACCATCAGTGATGAACAGTGATAGAGTTGTAGTGATGGATGCAGGTAATCAATTTGGCTTCTTCCTTACTTTCAAATATGTAGAAGCATAACTTTTTCTATTCTGAAAACAGGCGAAGTTAAGGAGTACAATGAGCCTATGAAATTACTAGAGGATCCAACATCATTATTTGCATTGCTTGTTCATGAATATGCTGCAAGGTCTGGTGCTAAACTCTAAAGCTTCAGCAGCTCAACCTAACCTTGTATACCAGGAGTTGCTAGAGTAACTCTTTCATGGGAAGCCCGAATAGTCGACATCCCACCTAAAAATTTCTCATTCAAAGATATTTCTGTATAGCACGATGGGTTGCCCTCATTGGAGAAGAAGTTGAAATACCTGGGCTATTGATTGTAAACACTCCATATTGCATATTGCCAATTAACCTTTGACTTATACAAGTATTCATTGGTTTGAGAGTTTTATGGAAGATAAGAACAGACTTCAAATATATTTGCTTATCGCTAATCAGTGAATAAACTGTTGCAATGCAGACTATCATGCTTATGTAACATCATGCTTGTGTAATACTTTCTTCTCGATGCAGCCCAATAAAATTTTCACTTCCATTCTCAAACAGAGGAAAGCTCAATTAAGCGCATATTTGCTGCAACAAACGCCAAGTCGTTGGGTTTTTTAGTGCCAAGGCGATTTCTCTTGTTGGTTGCAATGTCACCCATGGTGCTAAACAACCTCTCCATAAAAGATGAGCTACAAGATTGTGACAATATCTTAATGGCCACTTTTTGTAAGTTATTCTTTTCTGCCCCATTCTCTTCCCACCATAATGTGGCATTCACACGAAACCGATCATTCTTAGCATCTCTTGTTCCAAACATCCCTTCGCCTACCCTATACTTAGACAATGCAGACCGTACATCTCTTCTTATATCCTCATCAGGAACTAGTTTTTCAAGCATTTCATACCATCCAACCATGACAAGCATTTCACCTTCTTGATCTTGCCCTTGAAATTCAGGGTCAAGTATGTAAGCAGCAGCATGAAGAGGTGAATGATATTCCAGCCATCTATCATTAACAAACTTTACCAACTCTGAGCATATATATTCATCATGCTCAACATTCTTCACATGCGCAATCAAAGAGTGCATACCCTCAAATATCTTTCCAATGCAAGGGAAAGGGCCATCCACAAGCCTAAGCATCAAGATTATTGGCTTCACAAGAGCTAGAATATGAGTTACGTCTTCCCAACACCTCTCATCAAATAAAATATCAAAGCACACTTTGCTTGTCTTTGTACGAGATTCCTTAAGACTCTTGAAACTTGGACTCACAAACATTTGTTGCAAAGGTGTCAAAAGTTCATCCAAGCGTTCCAACATAATGAAATTGTAGCCAAACCTAGAATCTGAATACTTTAAAAGCTAAGAATATGTCTGAAATGAAGCGCTTACCTTGGAATGGTTCTTCATAAAAGTTACGATCTTGTTCCCTTTCTCAACAACATTTGCAATGTGTGGTAGCTTTGTAAAATCCTTCAACAAGTTATTGATGCAATGTGCCATACAAGGTGAGAAGGTAATGTGAGGAAACTCTGCCATAATCATCTTTCCCGCAGCACGGTTAGCTTGTTTACCATCTCCAACAATTTGAACAACATTTTCTGTGCCAACTTCTTTTATTGCTTCTCTCCATATACTTGCTAAATTTATGGCAAACTTATCATCTTTTGTAATGTCCCATGAATTCAAGTAATAGTTCTTGCCTCTGCAACATGCAATAACTCCATGTATATGCCTCCCTTGAGTGTCTGACCAGTCATCAACAATCAATGAGACACCCCATTTCTTCCAATGCCCACGCAATGTATCAAGAGTCATTGTTACCTCTTCCTTCTCCCTTGACAACATAGATACTCTCAAGTCTTCATACTTAGGAAGTTCCATATTGGGCCCATAGTTTCTGGCTTCTGCCATGATGTACTTTAAGTGATTACTTCTTATAACATTGAAAGGAATCTTATTGTAGATGAAGAACCTTGCAATAGACCGCCATAATCTATCCTTTCTTTCTTGATCAAGACCACCTTGAATGATTTTTTGTCTCTTTCTTGCTGGTGGTGGTGAAAAATAGTTTTCTAGATTTGATGTGCAAGCTCCTGCCCCAGATGAACCGGATATAAAGTTTGTAGGTGGACGAAGGGCTGGCACCTTTGGAGTTGTAGAAGCCATAGGACTCACCAGGGCTGCTGCACATCTTGCGACATTCAATCTACTATTCCTGCTTGTTGTAATCCATCTAGAATTTGAGAGAACTTTATGAGGCGCTCCTTAGTACCATCATCAGCTGCAGTGCAATCCCTTGATCTTGTCCCTTCTCCAGTCAAATGTTTCTTCACTTTGTCCGTTCCTCTAGTTGTTTCATGTAGGCAATACTTGCAACGCCACTTCCTAGCACCACCACTAATAGGAGGAGGACCAACCAAGATAACTTCGTCCCCGCGGAATTATGCTCACATCTTTGTATAGTTGAGCATAATTGCAGAAGCAGGAGCAGGAAGATAACTTCGTAGGAAGATAACTTCGTCCCTGCTTTCAGAACTAGTTGCACATTTCAACTATTTCCAAAAGCATCTCTCTTTCCTCTATTGCATTTTGTATCATGTCTTTAAATTTGAACCATAATTCAACATTCTCTCCTGCTCAACTATGCTCACATCTTTGCATTTCTAAATATCGTCAGATCATTGGAGGAGACAATCCCAATGCAATGTGATTTGTTGTGCTTTTCACATTGATTACATGTTAGTTCATCTTCTTCATCTAGTAAACAAAAACAAAAATGGAGGTAATAGCAACTAAATCATAAGATCATGTAAGATTTTAGGAACAAGATAAGGAAAATAGGTACAGATCAAGATGCAAAATATGTCATATTCCCACACAAAAAATCATCATTATTCAACATGGGCCATGCAAGAGCCATGCATCCACAATAGATGAAATGAAGCAGAGCTTTCTGGTCACACAGTGCCAAATTGTCCGGGCCACAGCAGCTTACAACCAAGTCTCATGTAGAGCCACCAGACCTGTCAAAACCGAAATGGGGCAAAACAGTGTTTTTTCAGATAATCCTAAAACCATCTGGCAACCATCTCTGTCTAAGTATTTCAATCTGTGCATCTTTAAATTTGAAATCTTTGGCACCAGCCAAACTCCAGGTACAAGATTTGTCCAGGCATTTTCACTTGTATTGCACATCCCGGCCGTTTTTTTTCCACCGACTTTTGCTACAGGGCGATCGATTCTTGGGAAAGAGTCTGGCGATTGCATCGACTGATAGCGACGTTGTTTTGCTGTTAGATGAGGAAAATTCATGTTGAGGGATGGTTTTTTTTGGACGTGCCTAATTGAGGCTCAAATTTAGAGACTATTTATGATGATTTTGATATAGATTTAGGTGAGAATGAGGTGTTTCTTGATGGTAATTTGATTTGGCAGAATTAAAATCATGATTAATGGTGGGCGTTGGAGGCTGAAGTTGACGGGTGGATTATAAATTAATAGGTAGGATGGAATCGATTGCACAAGACAGACTATGGGTGGGAGGAAGAGGAAATTTGATCAGTTTATTTATTATGAGTGATGATGATGATTTAGTTCCAGAAGACAAGTGGCTTAAGTTAGATAAATGGGCAATTGTTGATGGTTGGGTGGTGCATGAAAATGTAGAAGCTACGTGTTGTTGTGAAAATTCAGAGGGTGTTGAAGGTGAGGATCAGGATCATGAGTCGAGTGTTCTTTGCCAATAGTTGGTGATGCTCTAGTTGAATTAGTTGAAGTTGCTAATGATCTGGTTGATGGTGATGAAGTTGTGCAGGCTGTTTATGAAAAATCTGAGATTGTAGCTGTGATTATGTGTAGCTGTTGCTTTTGCATTGTTCTTGCTGAAGAAACAGACGAATTTGGTAGGTGCAAGAAGTGCTTGAAGTCTTTTGAGGTTCTCGGTGGAAATGCAGTTGTGGAGATGGTGTAGTTGAGGCAATTTTTGTTTTTATGCTTTATGGTCTACGTCATGTAAATGCTTTTTGGTGTATTGCTGATCTATGGATCAGCATCTGTAAATATTTTCAATATGCGAATATAGTTAATGAGTTTTTTGTAAGTTTGCTCTTGAATTGTGTTTTTAGGTGGATTGGAATGTTTGGAAATAAACCTGTAACAGATGAGCAAACTTACATGTTGTTGTTAAATTGTTGTTAAAACTCCAAGTCCATGTTCGGGTTTCTGTTGAGCAATATGCTTAGACGTGTAACTTGCATGTTCAGGTTTCGACTGAAATTATTTTGATGTTGGTTGTTTTGATTTTGGTTCACGACATCAGGTTGAGCATCGTGGTACTGTTGGTACTCACTAACTAAATCATTCATGTTATGTTCTGCCTCACTGACTAATTCATCTCATGTTAGTGTTGGTACTCACTAACTAAATCATCTCATGTTTATTCTCCAATTCTGGTGAGGTCCTATTGTTGCTACATTGCAGATTTGTTGAGGATTTGTTATGCCAATGATGTTCC
The DNA here is from genome assembly GCA_011763485.2 of Isoetes engelmannii. Classification (NCBI taxonomy): domain Eukaryota; kingdom Viridiplantae; phylum Streptophyta; class Lycopodiopsida; order Isoetales; family Isoetaceae; genus Isoetes; species Isoetes engelmannii. The sequence goes on from JAANSK020268948.1 coordinate 7,260, forward strand.
CTGCCACCTTATCCTGTTAATAACTACTGTTATTTAGCCAAACTTCAAGGTTTTAAGATCGAACAACCAAACAACCAGAAGCCATGCAAGATCTTCACCTAGGTGGTCGTGCCTAAAGAAACTCCATATTTGGTCAATCTGTGTCAATAGTAGATTCAATATGGATGGGTCAGAATTGAGCAACTCGCTTGGTAATGGACAAAATTATTCTGTACAAAACTGGTCATTTCGGCATGATCAGAATATGTCTTTTGCAGGCTCTCATAATCCCTTATTAGATCGCATGCAACCTTCTTTTATTCGCATAAGCCATGCCAGTGGGAAGCAATATGCAGGTGCTGAATACGCTTTTTTTCATGGCTCATGGAATCAGCAGGGTCCTTGATCATGTGAAGAGGATTTCTCTTTAGTGTGAAGGTTGCTATGCAGTACAGTGATTGGATGTAAAGCAAGGAAAATATATATTTTTCAAACATTTTGCAAGTTAAAAAACAGTTATGTGCGATAACAACAAAGAAATTTTAATCTGAAAATATGATGTTGACATGTATTGAAATTGGCAGATGCATATTTGATTACCAAAAGTTTGCCAGAAAGTATGTAATGCAATAGTTGTAGCATATGGTTCTTGAAAAGGGCTCACGTTGTCTTGCACATGGATCCTTCCTCTCCCTACATGCCATGTACCTTGTGCGCTGTTTATGGAGAAGCTTGCTGAGAATGCCGCCTTGGGACCTCTTTGAGGTTGCAGACCCATGTGGGTTTTATGAAAAGGAAAAGTTGTTTCAAAAGTTGAAATAGTAGCCAAAGCTGTTGATTGAGAATTGCACAAAGATAAATGAATGCATAAAAAGAAAACTAGTTGAAACACAGGGTTGGGGAACGGGTAGGATAGGAAAAACAAAGAAGAACTTGGAAAGAAAAAAAGAGCAAGCTTTAGTAAGGAGCCAAACTAGGATGGGATAAAATGTTAGTATGAACCATGGTTTGATTTCTTTCTAGCAAATAAACATTTGAAACAACTAATGGACTCATGCTATTTTTTTATTGAAGGACTCATGCTATTTTTGTACGAGGTGTAGATTATTGCTTTGGGTAGATGGATGTAGAACGGTTTTGTATGATGAAACAACTAAAAATAGGAACTCTTTTGCAGTATGGCATCTAACATGATAATTGCATCGCACATGATTATGAAAGAAATACTTAAGTATGCCGGGGAAAAATAGAATGATTGTGATTATAGAATTGGTAAGAGGTCTATGACATGTAATTTTTTGTAGAAACTAACATAAATAGCAACGGAAGTAGAAAACTTAGTAGTTTAAATCCTGTCATATGTTAACTGGGCTTGCAAAGCTTTCACGATGGAGCCTAGATGTAACTTTCTTACGTGTCGTTTAGAGTTGTGTCTGCAATCTGTTTCGTAAGCATTTGAACTAATAGGCTCTGGTGCAATTAGAGATATTGCAGGAAGTAATCAGATTGACTTTCTCTTCTATTACTTGAATCCTTCATAATTTTTCCATCATGCATCTTACACTCTTACTTATACTCTATATGGTTACTAGAAAAAGTGCCCAGCGTTGTTGGGCTATAAGACAGTTGTGGAGTCTAATGTTTTTGCACAAAACTTATACATTATTCTGCCTACATGCATTATGTTGCCTATTGGATATCACATGTTGGCTATAAAGCGAGTCTAGCAATGCAAAGGCTATTAATCCCTAATAATCTAGCTCAAACTGGACAATTGGGCACAATCTAGCTCAAGATAGATAGCTGGACACAAGCTTTAGGAAAATCTGCAATTTTCAAGATTTGAAAAGAATCATTAATTTCTAGTGTTTCAATACCCTATATTAATTCCTTTCTTGCTTCTACACGTTGGTGGTATTTCAATGTCAAACACATTAATCCATTTCAATCTCAAATACATTAATCCTTTTCTGTGCACAAATTTTAACGTGGAATACATGTGACCAAAATTAAGGAAACACACATGCCTTGACACTGCTTTCACAACAAATACATGCTTATTAAGTTTTACAGTTGCAAACTGGGAGCTTGATTCCATTGTTTAGTTGTTGTCTCACCATGTTACAGAAACCAACCTTCACCTGTTTAGGCCAATATTGCAAAAAACATAGGTTAAAGGCCATATTGGAAGGTGAATGTGCTTGCTTATGTATTTCAACACGAAACTACGAACTCTTGCACAAGAACATGGGCAGCTCACTAAAAGTTGTAAATCAATTCTAGAGCAATAATTTTCAATCAAAAGGATGCTTCCAATACTTTGCTAGATTTAGACCCTAATTGGGGAGTTAGTATATTTCTGCAAGCACATCAAAATATATTTTCTATCTACAAATGGGTTACACATGCATACAAGGTGTCGTAATTCGTCAACAGTAAGTGTTATACTCAAAGACGTGAATCCCAGCACAACACCCACCAAAATCTTTCACAATTTGATTTCGCTAACCTTTGCCATTGAATTCCACTATTTCCATTATTGCATGATTGCTCCACACATATGAAAGTCTCAAGACGTGAATCACAGCACAACACCCAAGCAAAATATTTGCACATTTTGATTTCACCAGCCTTTGCCATTTTCAAAAGTAAATTTCACTATTGCATGATTGCTCCAGCACATATGGAAGTTGAACGATTAGTAGAAAAATGATATAGCCAATGATTTTAACTTCTACAAAGGTAATATTCTAGTAGTATAAATCAAGTACCCTATCAAAATAGCCTTGCATTGAAAATAAAATGCCCAAACAAAATATGTTGTTGCCATTAAGGCCAATCCTGAACAAATTCCTTCAACTTCCTATTTTCCCGATCTTCAAACAGAGCATGGTCACCATATCAATTTAGATGTGAAGATTTTCACCTTCGACTTCTATTATCAATTCAAAACTCGAACCTTCAGATTAGTGTCACTTCAAAATAGGCCTTGGACTGCACCGTTGTGCACCGCGGACGATTTTCTCCTCTGCCGATTCTACTACTTATGATTTATGGCTTGTTCCCATTTGGTCTGGCATGAATTTAGCAATCGGCTAGGGCGTTTTGAAAAAGACTAATTCAATTTCTTTGGGGGTGAAATCCATGATTCAAACTTTTACTGTAGCAAAAGGATATCACTGTAGCTATGCTCCATCCCATGGCGCGATAGCGTCCCGTGGAAGTAAAAAACTCATCTACCTATCTATCCTTCAATTTATTTCTCATATCCTGACTTATTTGAATGGTCCTTCACCCATCTGAAACCTATAGACCATGAAACTAATTATTTCATTTTAAAATTTCAAGTCCATGTTCATTTTGAAACCTCAAGTCCATGCCTAGCTCCAAACTGTAAAGACCACAGGAACCTCTGTAAAGCGATAAGAAGGCAGAGCATTTTCACTATCACGTCTTCATCTTCATCTCCCTATTTAGTCAAAGCAATTTGCCCTGTAAATATAATAAATCGATGTATCTCATGATTGTTGCATTGCCTAATGTTGAATGTATCCATTTTAACTTGGCAAAATGGAATTTGCTCACATCTGATGAATTGCTGATACATCAACGCTACTCATCACTATTTTCTTTTAGCTTGATAACACTGATCCCACTTGACAAAGCTAATGTGAGCCCTTCTCCTCCTGGTCTAAGCAAACAACTTTCCAAAATAGCCTGCTTCTCAAATCCAGATGAACGAATAGTTAATCTAGCAACAGAAATTTCAACAGAAATCCTTGGCTGCTATAATAACTTATGGATAATGATAACTCCTTCATGGCCTAGGTGTGTTCATAAACACACCAAGAGGTATTCCAATCCACTAGGATTTCTTGCAACCTCGTGGCTCTGCTCCTAATTACTAGGCAATGACTTAATCTGCAAAAACACAATATATTAGAAAACAACTTCTGCTAAAATGTTGCACAAGGTGCAACAACGAGAAATAAAAGCTTGATATACATGTGTGGGCTTGTTGCTTAGCGAATAACTACTCAAGTTTAAGTTCTTGCATGATGCAATCATTGTTAAGGATTGTAACCCATCAGATTTTAAGCATGGTCTGCATGAAATCCTTAAGTGGAAGTTCACAAATTACAAACTTTCTAGGACTCAACAATATCTATGCAAGTTCATAGCCTGTATTGATTTGATCCGACCAAGGCCAAAATAGATGAAACTTCCTTGTGTGCATATGTAAAACACTTGACTTTTCAGCCAAGTCAACTGTAGCATATAGTCTGACAGCCTGTCATGGTTTGGAGCATTAGAAAAAGTTAATTAAATGTGCAAGATTATACTGCAGAGATTGGAAACAAAATGCAAAACTGATCAGAATTAGACAAACAAATTCTAGAAGTTGGAGGTATACTGTATGCAAAAGCGTGCAACGACAATCTATTGTGTGCAGTTCAAATTACACAATAATCTGGTGGCTGAGGAGGATAATCTGGAGAATGCTAAGCTTTTGCTGGACTCTTTCTCACTGGCATCAGGGGTTCTTGTTGG
>JAANSK020268959.1:0-11789 GCA_011763485.2 Isoetes engelmannii
TCGCCGGAATGGTCTGAAAATGACGGAATAGATGACCCATTTTATGTCCTAGAAATGTTCATTATTGGTGTTTGTGGCCCATATTTTAATGGTCCATTAATGGGGCATGGTCCACTATTGGTGCACCTCCCCTGGATTTTTTTTTATCTTTCTTGCAGCCGATGGTTCGCCGATAGAAGATCGCTCTACTTGCTGTCGTTCGAGCCTGGCATGTCGTCTGCATGTGGCATGCCTCCGAGCTCGAGAAGCCCGATCCAGATCCGACTGAGTGCTTCAGTTCTGAATAGAGCATAGAGCGTCAATCATGCTTCTCAGGGCCAAGCTAGTTTGTTTGGGTTCATATATGACTCCACTTACCACACCGATCAAGTCAGGGTGCAGTCAAGTCGGGTGCATCCGGCAGGGTGCAGGGGTCCAGGTCTGGAGCTTCATAGCGCTGTCAAGGACTTGTCTTGGAGAGGTCCAAACCCGGCACTGTGTTGATCACAATCCGCTGCTTGCAAAATTTTCTTGTCGGGCAGCCAGAAAGCAAAGCTGTTATAAATTGCACAGAGCTCGTATATGAGTTTCTTTGTAAAGCTTGCCTGTGAAGCCACTTTCTACATGTAAATTTTGTAGTGCCAGATTGTATATGCAGCTTATTTGTAGATTTTGCTTCTATGAAAACCTGTTTTGCATACAATGATATGCAGCTTGTAGTTTGTGGATTTCACTTCTATCAAAGCCTATTTTGCATAGCATGATATGCAGCTTGTAGTTTGGTTGATTCTAAGTAATTGCCAGTGTATTCATTATCTCAGTTATGCTGTTTGAACTTGCGCTTCTGGTAGCCAATGGTTGTCTGCATTGTTTCGGTAATTGACCATGTATAAATATACGGTAGAAGAGCGCCTCTTCCTACAAGGGTCTGATGTGTAAATTCATAGTGCCTTGATTTTGGATATGCAAAGGAATATTGTTGGATCCAATGATAAAAAAGAAAAAAAAAAAAGAACAATAAGGAGTGTGCAATAAGGAGTAGAGCGAGTAGGCTAGAATTGTGAGGGGGCTAAAAATTTATGCTAACCTTTTTAAGTGTTGAACGTGCATTAGGACTTGCCCACCAAACACCCTAAAAATAATTTCAGGTTCAAAAATAAAAGATTTCCCAAATTTTAATTGGTCGCATTCCTCTTTTGTGTTTGGTTAAGGCCTGCTTTGCTGTGAATGTTTTGATTATTGTGCCACTGGAAATTCTCTCTGACCTAGGAATTCAACTGCTTTAAAATCGAAGTTGCAATATACTGGCACAACCGCAGCTAAAGAGAAGCAATTCAAAACTAAATACAATGCACAACACTGTTGAGCATCTTCCGCCATACTTTCACAACTCTGGAAATGAATTCAGAAGAAACAGTAGAAGCTTTTACATTATCAAGAATGAAATCATCTCGCTTTTTTGGATGTGATTGATCTTTTACTTTCTTACAAGTAGATCCATGTCATACAACATTACAGATCAACGCTGAAACGAGAGGGAATAGGAGCCAGTTTGTGGGTCCTGGACAGCCTTAAAATTATCCACACTCATACCAAAGCGTCCGAGAACTGAGTTTCCTAGTCCCTTCAATTTAGCTGAAACGTAACATACAAAAGTATCATAAAAATATTTAAACACTGCCGCAACAGAAAACTCAAAGAAAAAATATACAACTTCGTTCAGATGTTTCGTACAAACCTTACATTGTAATACAATTAGATAAGGACATATGTACCTATGCTCATAATCAATGCGTTACCTTTATAATCAATGTGCTACCTTCATACATAGCTTATCCTAAAATATTTACATAGTAGTGTGATTCAAACTTATGTAGGTTAGGGCTGTACTAAAGGTTCTTCAGCTGCAATCTTTTGTGTCTTAACTGGTAGATGAAAGGGCAACTATGCTAACGAACTACAAGCAAAACCAAAAGGATTACACAAATGGTATTTGACAGTATAAAATTGCATACGCACAGAAAACACATCAGGGATCAAGAAACAAAATAAATTCATCATGAATTTGCACATAAAATGCAAGAGACTCTTCAGCTTCCAATATGAAAGTCTATACTTACCAATCATCTCCTCTTTCATTTTCTCTCGCTTTTCTGCTACTATTGGCTCAAGATGTCTGACAGATTTTAATGCTTCTTTATTACCAGGATCCAGTTCAAGAGCCTTCTTCATATCTGCACCAAGCAATAAACAATCCATAACAGAACATTAACGTGAAACACTCACTGAAGATACCAACCAGAAAGGGCTTCTTCCAAATGGTCGAGCTTCTCGTGTGCCTGTGCTCTCCTTACAATAGCTTTTACATAATTTGAATTTAATTCTAACGCCTTTGTGCTTTCCTGTATTGCTTCTTCATATTCACCCTGTGAGACACTATATTATTTAATATCAAAATGAAGGATCAAGAAGATATCAACAGCTTGAGAAATCTCTAGCATAATTGCTCATTGCATGAGTCCCTAGAGAAGTAAGCAGGAAGAGGAAAAAGCAGTTTAAATTTAAAGTAAGGCCATTGACCTGAAATGCTCCTTTGCCATAGCCTCTTGCCATGGCCAGCATACCCAGCAGATGAACTAAGCTTATCTCAGAAGGATCAAAAAGAGCATGCCAATAATCAGACTTAAAAATCAGAACATGCTGGATGGACTTTTGAAGGAAAGAAAAACATGCAACAGATTGGGGACATAAAGCTAAAAAACGGCCTGAGTTGTGAAATCTAAAGAAACAAGAAAACAATGCACTCACCAGTTGCAAATAGCACATTGCACGATTTGAAAGACACATGGACCGAACTTCGCTGGTACTTGTGTGATCCGAAACCAGCTCCAATGCGCTGGCATAACATTCTAACGCCTCCTTGTATTTCCCAGCAACATATAGGGCATTCCCCTCTGCCTTGGCCGAATTGGCCTGATCCAACTCTCGCTGAACAACCGAAAAGAGTTCCGCTCAGATAAGAAGCCGATAATATCTTCAATCAAGAAAAGGAAAGTTGCCATGGCTAAAAACTCACCTGGTGCTGTTCTTCTTCTGTTAATGCATCCTCGAAATTTTCCTCAGTTGCAGATTTTGATACGCTATTAGTGTTGTCTTTTTCTTCGCCTTCACTGGCCGTTTCCCATCCTTCGCCCTCTCGATCCATCAATTGAAAGGAGGAACTTTTGCACTTTTCATCTGGGCGTTCAAGTGCCGCAGGTCTAAAATACTTTTCCTCATTTAACTTTAGGCAGCCATACGAACTCCACGTCAGCATTAAAATCGTCCTTTTTATAGCTGGAGAACCCTGCGAAATTGAGTTTTCTATTTGCGGGACCCGTGAGGGGCATGGTTCGGACCAAGGTTTTTGGGTTGTATTGTATTTCACTTCGTATTTTTTTTATGAGCTGCTTAACGGTGCAAACGGGTCCTTGGCTGAATCGCGCTTGTTGTTCCGATGGTTCCAAAAGGGAAATTTGCGTTGAGGTTGGAAATTTGCTCTGGGCCCTGCACACGGCGGACTGTACAGAGCATGGGCTGGGCATGAGAACCTCCTTCTGAGTATGAGGAGGACAAATCCTTCAGGCGCATGTGAGGTCGGTTCATGTGCCTATGACGCCATTTCGTGCAAGAAAGAATAAAGGTTTCAAGGTTTCATAGCTTGCTTGAATGGCTGTGTAGATGTCGCCTTCATCTCCTAGGGTTTTCTTTGACGGCACAAGATAGGTCGATGAAGAATGCAACAAATTTAAGGGATCGGGCCGGATCTGAAGGCGTCTAAGCGGATCTGCAGAGTGTTCCCCAGAGTTGCGACGATTTGTATCGTCTTCAGCGGCTTTACAAAGATTTGCAGTGGATTTTTAGCAGGAAAGCTTCCAGCATCCTTGACCTCGATCGCCATAGCATGGCCTCGTCGGAAAAGGCTCTGCACAAGATGATTCCTCGAGATTTCTTTTTTGGGTGTCCGAAAAGGGCTCTGCACGCCATAACCTAGCCTTCATCGCCATCGCCATAGCCTAGCCTGAAGGTTCCTTCGTATCCTAGGTGATTTTAGGTGCCACCTGAAGGTTCCTTCATCTCCTAGGTGCCTGCAGGTCGGATTGGCTGCTGTGGGAGTAGATACGGTGGCCTGGATGGCTGCCACAGGGTCACGGTTCAGGCAACAGGAGCTTACCGCAGGGACCATGGTTTTTGTTTTTTTTTCTTATATGCTCCATCGACACCTTAGGAAATGGCAGGGCATTTTTTTTTTTAAAGATATTCGCCGCTAATGTAGCATGATACTCAACATATGCTGCACATCCACGACTCATACTGACCCACAGAACAAGGACCCATAAACCCTTGAATTAGATTGAACTCATAGCCGGAGAATATTCTACGTGGTAGAAGACGAGGATAGCCCCTCCTTGTGTGTTGAGTGGGTTATCCAAAATAACCCACTAGGCCGGTAGGCCGAGTGGATTATTTTGCATAGCCTACGAAAGGAAGGGGTTGGCACCCCTTAACCACAAGCCCGAACAGATTAACAGAGCTATGTTTCTTGCTAGATTAATCCAAAACTCGGTTTTTTCTCAGTCCTAAAAGCTTCATGATCGAAAAAATCAGCCAGATCGAAGCCGGAATAGAAAACATCTATATGATGGACAAAAAGTACAGGTTTTTCAGAAAGATTGGGAGAAGCGGGCAGATAGAAATGTCCAAAAATGGGGATCAAAATGGGCGCATTGTTGTGAGCAGATGCAGCCCAACAGAGAAGATTAACATTGCCATTACACGTCGCAAATCCTTGCTTCTCCATTCCAGAAATTCGTTGCCCGCAGAAGCCCCTACTGAAGAACAGCTCTCAAATTCGGAGGAAAAACAAAACCCAGATCGGATTGAATTTTAAAAAATTCCTTGCTAGACAATCCTTTCGAAATTGGAACCTCGATTCCAGATCCAAAGCTCTGTTGCATGCCGGATTTGAGCTTCAAAAGGTTCTAATCTCTGTTTCATGCCTAAAATAGAGGTGCAGATGATGAAGATCGGTACTGAAACGGGGGAGAAGACACGAATAAAGCTACTAGAACGGAATATTTTGGCAGTTACGGCATATTTGGGTGATTATCACCAGTAATCACTTGACTATTCTTGAAAAGAGAATATTCTGGAGGTTATGCAATATAACCATGCTCTAATCTGAAGGTGAACAACGGATCAAGCTAATATGCAAGGGCTAGTGGCTAAAGGTTGTCATGCCAATAAGGGCACGTTCCATGGAACCGACCAGACTCTATTTTCTTCCGGTCCAGGTCAAGGTAGTGTAGTTCCCATACGGCAGCGGCAAGGTTGCTGTTGAAGGCAACTTCATTTTTTCCAAAAATAAAAAATCATTTCTGGAAGGTCGGGTCTGTGCCTTTTTTTTTTTTTTTTTTTTTTGTTAGCAGATCATCCAGTGAAGAACGAATAAGCTACCTACCCACAACTGATGAAGGTTGAAAAAAGTCGGTTTCTCTGTTAAAGGAAAGTACTCCAGTTTGTCTGTTGCATGAAAACAGGCGTGTTTACACTTCCACTTCACCCTCACTATTTTGCAGTAAAGTCCGGCTCACAGGAACGTGCCCTAAGCTGTGTAAAGTTTTGAACCCACATTTAGGATTCCTGATTGTTGGTGGCAAGACTAGCATAAAGGTCCCGTCCAAAATGGGAAGGCCAATCTGAAATTTATAAGATCTTGGTAGCAAAGTATTGTACCATTAACAAGGGATTCACATATATTAGTGATAAAATTCCCAGAGTGCACGCAAATAGGGTTTTTTTTATCGCCTATTTTGTACATAAAATAAGGGATATCTACCATTTTATCCTACTTTTCTATTGTAAAGATTAAGATAGATAAAGGTATGACAAGGCATTTCTATGTGTGTGACAAGTACTTTATGGCTACCCTAGGAACACAGATGCCATATACATGTCATGTATAAGCGAATCCCATCCGAGCAAATCTTAGTTGTTAATTTTTGAAGCTCAGATTCTCTTTTGCGCAGAATTCACATTTAAGGTACGAAGATGCCTCCATATTCTGTTGGAATCTTTGCGTAGACTTCCATGACCCTAATTTGCATCCTCTTGCTTGATCTTAATGTTGATTTTGTAGCCTAATCAAGTAGCAAAAACCTCTTAAGTGGTTCTTTTCAAGAAAACATGGAGCATTATATTTTCTATTTTACAAGTAGTGAGAATGTTTCAGACAAAACAAGGTGACAAGATCAATTTCACTTATGAAATAAAAATAAATGTAACTAGAAGGGGGGAGAAGGTTGTGGGTAGATGATGAAGCTAAATGAATATATGATACAAATATAGATAGTGTGGTGTTACAGTTCACACAAGTGAGGGGTTCACTCGAACTACCTTGAACTCTCAGAGTTCCCCACGCCATGAGTTTCCAGAACTCCCCACGCTCAACGGAATGCTAATCCCCTAATTAGCCTGAAGCCCAGCATCAAGAGGTTCTGACACAAGAACCAATACTGCAGCAGCATCAGTATTGCTCAACTCAAGAGCAATCATATGAACAATGGATAATTTCCAAAGCAATCAAGTAGCCTTGAAATAACTGCAATGAGATCGGATTGATCTTTGATCAATTCTAACATATCATACACAGCACAATATCAAAAGAAAAGGACGAATCAAATTGTCAAGACCCACCAAAAGCTCGCTCAGATTCTTTTTATGTCTTCTCAAAACGTCCCCAATCCTTTATATATTGTAGGAAAGGCTAAGAATAGACACAGATATTTGCTATAACCTTTTTCCCAGCTCGAATAGCCAGTCCTATCATTAGGACGATCCACAAATAAGAATTCGGCAGTTCCAGCCTGTCATGGGGAGAATTCCCTTTGGAATTCCTTTAGCCAATGAGGTTCTACCACGCGGACCCCCAAAACCCATGGTTGGAGATTAACAATTCATTTAATTGCCACTTTTGCATACAAAAGAAATGCCATATCAAATTCCCCATGCACTCACTGCCCCTAGCAGCTTCTAGCCTTTCGAACATTCCCAGATGTTCCCAAGCCATCTAATGACACTTCTTAGGCCAACTTTCTAACCACTGCCCTTAGGCGGTCTCACAGCTTTCAAAACGTGTAACAATTTCCTCCCCTCCTCCTAGGACCTTGTCCTCAAGGTCAAGAGGCAAAAGCAATACCAAGAAGCATCATGCTTAGCTCATAAATGTTCATCACATGGAACAAGACATGAGCTCCACATTTGCAAAACATAACTTTGCTAGACCTTCTTGCAATCCAAAGATCTAACATCTACAAGAGACAAGTCCAGTTCGTCTGACTTCACGTATAATGCATCAAGCACTACTCGCCAACATATATTCTTGGAGAAAGTAGAACCAAGTCCAAGCCAAATCTCTGATTAAGCAAGTTAGTATGACCTGGAGTAGTTTGACATATATCTAGTAATGCAACCTCAAGGCAAGAACCCTTACATTTGCAAGAACAAAAAAAGTTATACTTTGCATTCTTGGTATATTTACCTTTAGATTGACTTAATCAATCATGGTCGCCATGTCAACAATATAACCCCAATGGTTTCAGATACATTCTTGGACTCATCAACCTTGATTTTATTGCCACTTGAGCATACAAACTATTGCCATCATCAATTCACTATCTGCAGTTAGTAGATATCCGTCACCTACCCACGTCGATCACATCCTAGGCCACTCCGTGGTAAAATCGATGCTACTACACAACCGTGGACGTCCTATAGGGTCTGGCATGCACGACATGCCCCCAAATTATCTGTAATACCTCACTTAACCTCCCCTTTCTTAGAACCTTGACCTCAAGATAGAATAGAATAGAATAGAATTTTTATAGTCCACGGAGGCCAATTGGCTTATGGGACCTGTACAAGACAAACAACAAGCGTATTACGGCCCGGGTGAAAAAACCCACTTGGGGAAAACCCGTGGCGGCAATGCGCTTACTGATATACAAAACAAAGGGGCGTCACCCCAATCTAAATGAGCAAAGTGGGGACCTTCGCAAGGAAGAGGGACAGAGCCGATGGCATTCGTCTAGAACCTCCTAAAGATATGACCCAAGAGTTCCTACCGCTTCAGTGTCGAGTAGGAGATGGAGTACCTGTCCTAAGATCACTAACTGATAACTTTTACCAAACTGTTAGTCACGTATTTAACACAAGAGCAATTATCACTTTCTTAATTGTCAAATTACCCAATCAAGCTTTTCATAAGAACCATAGGCTTAACTTTCATTCATACCATTCAAAATAAAATATAACTACTATAGCAATGGGCACAACCACTGTAGCAATGGGAAGACAAACTTTATCCTTCAATTATAACTTCTGATTTCTACATCGACGATTGCAAGTTCCCCCTCGGAACTGAATCCGGCTGCTCCCTTGCTATCCTATTCGATCATACCTGTATGATCTATATATCAGATGAGCCATACCGTTCGAGATTTCTACAGTAAGTTTCCATGTTTAGTCTTCTAGCTTGGCATAGTCTTATTTGGCCGTTTACAATCCTTATCATATAATGTCATCAAACGACCAAAAATCGTGCATCCCCGATGGTCAATTATACATTGTATTTAACCCACTATACCCCAACTAACCTTTGAATTTTGTGCTCTCGCTCATGTTCTAGTCTCTTGAATATCTTCCATAACCACAATGATTTTCATTCCCCCTTCATGGAATGATATTCAATAACATTAACCAAGCTGTCATATTGTTTGCCCTGTAATAGATGCTACAGACCTGTAAAACAGTCTGCCCTGTACAGCTCTGATATACAACCCTGTAATACAGTATGCCCTTTTGATATCATTGTTATGAGATACCATTTGCATTCATTAGCTGCTGATATCTGTGTGCACCTTCTTTTCTTCTACAACCCCTAACAGACAAGGCCTTAGTCATAATGTCTGCTACTTGTTCATTAGTATGAACATATTCAACCGAAATGTACCCTGATGTAACTACATCTCTAATATAATGCACATGTAACTCACTATGTTTTGTTCTTTCGTGAAGAACAGGGTTTCTTATGATTGAAATACAACGCATAACTGTCCGAAAATAAGACAGTTGGTTTCACTTGCAGCATACCCATTTCATTTAATAATCTTCTAACCCATATAATTTCTCTTGAGGCCAGGGATGCTGCCTTATACTCAGCTTCTGCAGTGGACATAGCTATACTATCATGTTTCTTACTCCTCCATGAGATGCATCCTCCTCCTAGCATCAATGTATATTCTGAAGTGGACTTCCGTGTGTCTACATCTCCGGCCCAATCTGCATCAGAATATGCAACTAGTGTTAAATCCTTGTTGCAATAACAGATACCATGATTTTGTGTTCCTTTCAAAAACTTCAAAATCCATTTGGCTGCCTGCCAATGTTGCTTCCCGGGATTGTTTAAATATCTACTAAGCATATTCACACCAAAAGAGATGTCTGGCCTGGTACAATTGGAAACATGCAACAAGAAACCGATTAGTTCCCTGAATGGAACATTTGACATCTGCATCAACTCTTCTTCATTAGAAGGACATGAATCCATACTAAATTTCTGACCTTGCACCAGCGGTGTGGTTGCTTCATTACATGACATCATCCCAAATCTTTTGAGCATCCCCTGAATATTTTCTTTTTGAGTTGATAACAATGTTCCTTTGGTTCTATCTCTTACAACCTCAATTCCCATTAATTTTTGTAATGTTCCTAAATCTGCCATCTCAAATCTGTCCTTCAGAACTGTCTTGCACTTGTTTAAGCAATCCATATTGTTAGAAACCATTATACAGTCATCAACATACAAAGCAATAATGCAAAAATCATCACCAAAACTGAACTTGTACATATTACCTTCATTTTTCAGCTTAACAAACCCATGCTCCTTCAGAAAATTGTCAATGCACAGATATCCATTGCCTAGGTGACTGTCTTAAGCCATATACAACTTGTTTGAGCTTCCAGACTTTATCTCCTTCTGCTTCAAAACCTCTGGACTGCTGCATATATATTTCTTCTTCTAGTTTAGCATTCAAAAAAGCCATTTTTACATCCATATGATGTATCTCCGAGTCACTAGCATTCGCATACGCCAAAACTGTTCTAATACTTGTTAATTTGACCAAGGGGGAGAACATATCTTCAAAATCTATGCCTTTTGTTTGAGTAAATCCTTGGGCTACAAGTCTAGCCTTGTACTTCTTCTGTCCATCATTTCCCTTCTTTAATTTAAATATCCATTTACTTCCTATAATGTTTTTACCTTCTGGCTTATCCACTATTTCATACGTGTTGGTTCTCTTAAACGAACCAAGCTCTTCCATCATGGCTTTCTTCCATTGTTCTGCATTTTTATCTTTCAAGGCATCCTCAAAGGATTGTGGTACTTCAAGCTCTACAATAGCAAGCACAGAATTAACCTCCTTCTCGTCTAGTCTTCTGCTTCTTCCCCCTTCCTTCCTACCAATTTTTTTTGGATCCAAATCCCACCCTTTCTTTAACTGCTCGATTTCTATAACCTTCCCCTTTTTACCTTTCTTGTTTTATTTTCTGAGATAGAGCTAACTGGCTGCTCCAAATCCGGGTTGCCAGGCTGTTCCAGATCTGAACTTTCATCATTTACTTCTGTTCCAAATGGTTCTCCTTCGTGATCACTATTGTCCTCATTATCTAGAGCTGCATGGTCATGTCTACTGTCTACTTCCTTTTTAGTTTCCTCATTCTCATCATTTCTCACAATTTTGTCTTTACTTTTCAAGACATTTCTGTTTTTATAAAGAATAGTCTCATTAAAACTTACATCTCTACTTATGATTATTTTCTTCCGCTCATTATCATACATCTTATAAGCCTTTGATGCTTCGTCATATCCAACTAAGAAGCACATGATTGCCCTGTCGTCTAGCTTCTTCCTAAGTTCCTCAGGAACATGCACAAAAGCAACACACATATAAGCTCTAAAAAGCTCATAAGATACATCCTTATTATTCCATACCTCCTCAGCTACTTTTCCGTTCAAGCTAACTAATGGCATTCTGTTCTGAACATATACAGCAACTTGTACTGATTCTTCCCACAAATAATTCGGAAGTCCTGTATGCTTCAGCATAGCTCTTACCGAATCCAAAATAGTCCTATTCTTGCGTTCTGCGAGTCCGTTTTGTTGAGATAAGTACCTGCACGTCAACTGCCTTTTGATTTCTTTATCTATACAGTACCTTCTAAATTCACCAGACAAGTATTTCCCCATCTCGATCCGTCCTGAGGCACTTAATTTTTCTTCCAGTTTCTCGTTCTACTTCAGCCTCAAACATTTTGAATGCATCAAAAGCCTGGTCCTTTGTTTTTAGAGTATAACATTTAGTTTTTCTAGAATGATCATCAATGAATGTCACGAAATACCTTTTTCCATGAAGACTTCTCACATTCAAGGGACCACAAATGTCCGAATGTATCAGGTCTAGCATCCTTTTGCTCTCTTTGATCACTGAAATGTTAATTAGGTATGCTTGCCTAGTTTGCAGCCATAACATGTGTAATTTTCAAAATCATCGTCACAAGCTTCAAGTTTTCCCCTTTTAATCAGAAACTAGTAACGGGTGCCCGGCGTTGCCGGGCATAAGTACGGGTGTATTATAGGCAATGATGTAGACACACTTACAATACATGTAGAAAAGAAGTTAGGTATATTTTTTACATGGCAACTACATTGG
>JAANSK020268970.1:0-11788 GCA_011763485.2 Isoetes engelmannii
TGCCAGCCAACTCCAGTTGCCATGATTCTGTCTGCTTGACCTCTGGAGACCATGAGCCACAGTTCTGCCTCGAGTCTGAGCCCTGGGTAGGATCTCAGTTCAGTTATGATGTATGCTCTTGCAGGATGTATGGTGGAAGCCACCCTTCGAGGTGGTCTGGTATGCACTATGATTATTGTTCTTATGTTGTGGTATGCTTCCGCATTGCTAGGTGGTTCCCGGGGGAGATGGGGATAATGACATGTCCGGTCCTCCTACATAGAACCTTGGCCACCATCAAGGGACTCTATGTCAAACGGACGGCCTTCTGCTAGCTGTTGGCTAGCAAGGGGGAATGATCCAGCACGTATACGATGGGGAGCATCGTACACGAGTTGGGTACGTCACAGTGGCTAAAACCATGTTAACTGAATGAATATCGCGAACAGGAAGGTCTATGGTCCAGTTTGAAAGGCGGCGGGGTTGCTCAGTGAGTGTCACTTGATCTAACAATTGGACGACTTGTTGTTCCACTGCAGATGGTTGTTGCTGAGGTCATGGAGCAGGAGGGCCTCGATTCATGGACAATGGGTGCCTTGGGGCATGACCCGGGTTTCCTTTGGCTCGCCACAACTGATCTAGGGATATTATAACATTTGCAACTTGCTTTGTCCCCGGAATCTGAACCTAAACTAGTGGCAATTGAGCACAATCATATATTACATACCCAAGCTAATCACAATGAAAACATGTGATTCGACTGCTATCCTTAGAAGACGATGGTTGTACTACAACCGTGTTTGTATTTTGCACAGGGACTGCATTCCTCCATGTTATGGTTGTTCATGTTACAACAATTATAGTGCCTGGAACCCATTAAGACATTACATTCCGTGACATCGTGCTCGGATGCTGAGCAATGACTCACCAGATGTGGCTGCGGTTTTTGACGGGCCGTGCAGGTTGCGCGGGCATCGCATGCATCGGTATTGAGCTAGCAGAATCATTGACCAAAGGTGTGCTTGTGGCGATATTGACGGATCTGTTGACGGCCTTGATAACATCCTCCAGTGTCTTAGGTCCTTGGAGTTTCGTGTAAACTCGGATCGGTTAATTCAAGCCCTACAAAAATCAAGCACATTGTTGGCTGTTGGATGGTGTCTCAACTAACTTGGCTACCAGGAGCAACATCCAGTCTTCAAATTCGCGTGGGGACTTGGAGGCCTTCTGCTGCTACCTAGCCAATTGGGTTAGCTGCGAATCGTCTTCCATGTAGCTATAGTGGGTCAAGAAGGCATGTTGCATGAGGGACCAATCCTCATTCCAGTTCTTCTTATTAGCCAGCAACCATTCTTTCGGTTGGCCTTGTAGTGTGGTGATGAATATGTGAAATTTCAGCAAAGGATCTTGGAGGTCGTTGATAATGGCCAACAAATCAAACTCACCCAAGTCTGTTGCCACACTTTGTTCAGTTGAAAGTTCCCCGTGTAGTGTCCCAAAGATGGGGTAGCTAATCATGAATTTAGCTACTGCAGCGGCTACTGCAACATGAGGTAATGGAGGTTGAGTCTGAAATGGTTGAGGAACCTGACGAAAAGATGGCACAAAACGTGGAGGTGGAGCAGAAGGAACTGAATAGTAGATGGGAGGAAGTGTAGATTGTGCTTGGGGTTGAGAGAACGGATTGGTGGGGAAAGACTGAGTAGCTGAAGATGGCAAAGATGCTGGGGCTGGACATAGGTGGTGAGAGGTATAAAACTTGCTGGTGTAGGCCCTGTACCAGGAATCAAGGCCTGAGCATAAAGAACAGGTTGAGGAGAAACAATAGATTGCAGAACAGGTGTTGAAACTGGTTGCGAAGACAGAGCTAGTGGTGGAAGAGAGAAATGATAAAAAATAAAGGTTGTTCAGGATTATAGACGAGGAACCATTCTGGAGACAGGTGAGGGGTTGGCTTAGGCGATGGTGCAGGTGTGATAGTAGGATAAACAGGAGTTTGAACAGGAAATGGTGCAGGACGAGAGAGTGGAGAAGAAGGCATGGTTTGAGCTTTAATCGATTGAAGGGCAGAGGTCTGCTGATCAAGACGACATAGATAATGTTCCATTCTGGCATATGCTTGTTGCAGAACTTGATCGGTAGTGAACTTCGGGTAACGCATAAACATGACTCAAGAAGAACTACAGACCCAGCAACTGGCGTCAGTGTTAAGTGACTGAGGTCCATGTAGATAGGCTTGAGTAGATTCTCACTGATGGTCAGTGATCTTTGGTGCTCAAGAGATCTGCCAGCTGAAGTGTCACACGGTATTTTCAGGAAATGAAGGGAAATTTTGACAACCCTAAGGGAAAATTGAAGCAATCTATAAACACTTTTGATAATTCAGAACTCTCATTAGACAGATTTGCACATACAATAAATTTGAACACTCATTACAAATTCATGGGCAGGTAATGAACATTTCATTAAATTTTGGAATCTAGAAAATACATCGAACAAAAGATCATACGATCATATATGAAAAAGGATACAAGAAAAATTCTGGGCGGAACTAGATCAGGAAACTGTCAGCAACTAAAGGCTCAAGCAAGGACTTTCGGACCCCTTGTCGATCTGAAGCAGGTCTCTTTATAGAAGGCATGAGTGTTGCCTCATGATGGCTCACATCTTGTACTTGAAGATGCTCAGAGATCTGTACTTGAAGGATCTGTACCGGCAAAATTCGGGATCCCACTAGGTGAAATGATGATGGAATATTTGTACTTGCCCGTGGGATCTTCCGTGGTGGTTTTCGTTATTTCTTCTGTGTTTCCATTGCCGTGGTCATGGCCATGGTCGTAGGAACAGCTATTTGTGTTTTCCATGTTCTGCTCCGTGTCGTTTTCATGTGATATCAGACCTACGGATTCCTTGAAGGTGATCCTGCTCCCAAAAATTTCTATAGCATTGACTCGAGGTCAATGTTAATAGGAACATTGAGACAAAGATTAAATTCTTTACCTACGTACTATTGTTGAGAATGCATGAGTTAATTTCTTAAGTTTCTAGACTTAAGTTTCTTGACCAATGGTCAAGAATGATGGGATCTCCAGTTACCTAAAGAATTAACTGGCTAGGCCCATCACAGTTGGTATCAGAGCTTGTTAGACCTCTAGGCGTTGATATTTGAATTACAAATTGCAGGTCTGGATCCTAAGGTGTTGATATTGCAAATCCTTAGATTAAGTTAAAGTTATGGAAATAGAATGCTAATGGTTCTTCTTTTAGTGGCATTTGGAGATGCTATCTTCAGGAGGAGGAGTAATATCTAGAGGCTTTGTGGTTAGCATAAAGGTGCTAGGGGGGATTCTCCATAAGCGAAGGAAGCAACTCACAATGATGTTGGGGTATGAATTTTCTTTCACCATGTTTACTAAGTTGAGTATGTAATGTGCTTCTAAGATGAAGTTTTGTTGATTTTTAAGATAAGTTCATATTAAGGTTATACAATACAGGTATGTGTAAGATTTTGGGTGGCATTAGCAAACTTTGGAAGATGAGTGGTTTTTTTGAGACTTCCAATGGACAATAGTGATAATAAGAAGTTTGAAAGCTGCATTCCATAGCCCTACTTATAAATCTAGATTATTGTGCCATGAGCGGTGTGTGCAAGTTACTATTTCTAGAAGAATGCTTAGAGGTGGTTCTTGAAATTAGCAATAGTTGGAGGATGATATTGGCAAGGTAAGTTGACCAAGCCATAGATGTGAAAAAAAAAAAAATCAGTGCCCATGACTGCCAAGGATGAACTCTCAGTCATCTAGCCAAGTTTCTTAAATGTAATTTTGCTTTTGTCTCATTGACGGTCTCAATGCATGTATTTGTCTCTAGAAATTTTGATCAGAGTTAGACCTATATATTATGGATTGACATATAGGTTTTACAACTTGGCATCAAAGCATGGTTGGTCATTGGCAGTGTTCGACAAGATCTGAGATTTAAAGTGGCTGGTGATGGTGTTACTTGCTCCTGATTCAAATACTTATAAAGATGCCATCTCAAGAAGAGCAGGCGAAATAGAGAGGAGATAGATGGAATATTGCTCTTGGCATGATAGTGGAGCATGTGTTGAAAGACATGAGAAGGAAGGTTTTGAAAGCGAGGGATTTTGAAAATATTATACTATAAAGTAGAATACAATAGAAGAATTGATACAAGATTGAATATTCCTGAAGGTATTGATTACACATCAAATGCGGTGGAGTAGCTATGATCTTGCCATGATGTAGGCGAGCACGAACAAGGTTAAGTCTGGCAGAAAGAACCACAGTGCCAGGGGTTACGGTTGGGTGCTTCCATCCAATGAATCCTTGAAGGCATCTGGTATAACTTGCAGTGAAGACATTCTTCGTGGATTTACAACACGCAGAGAATACTTGGCGAATGACAAAAAGCCCCCAAGTTGCGCAATAAAGGCCGCCAAAGATGACAAGATACCCAGACGCATGGACGGGACCTGGTTATCGGCAAAGTGTAAGGATCTCAAATGAGACAGTAAATCAACCATTGCTGAGCCCAAACCATGCACCAGATAGTTTGAGAACGTGGGTACACCAGCAATGGATGAGGTTGGAACTTCAAAGGGTTCGCCGGCCGCACCCACGCAAGCTACTGGGACTGGCAGAGGTGAGGTGAAGGAAAGTGACACCGCCACAATGTCAAAGAAGAGGAAACAAGCCGAACGTCGTGCCAACACCGAGTGCATCGCCACCACCAGTGAGGATCAGGTTTTACCGAAGTTCCATGGGCAAAACTCCTACTTGTGAACCAGCAGCACCCTCAGTTGCATCGTCCGCATTGCCACAAGAGCTGCAGTTCAATACAGATGATGAAACGCGGGCAGCCCAACGAACCGCTTTGAAGCTGGAGCAGTACAAGAAATTTTATCCGATGGGTGTCTCCTGGTTCAACGAAGTCATCATTTTTTATTGCAGACCCGGCCCGCCTTGCATGACGCATAGGGGCAAATCTAACAACCATGTGGGGACCTTGATGGCATCCTTAAAAAATTCTCCTTACAATGTCCCCACGTTCGTGGATCTAGTTACGTCTGATCCGGACACTAAAAAATTAGTGACATGGTCCTCTCCAGCAGAATTCCAAGGCAAGAAATATTACATTGTGTCAGGGAATCACTCCATTTGTGTAGCTCAGATCTTATGTGGAAGATTTGGGACACCGGAACAGATGGCTGCCTTTGCTAGCATGTATGGATTGAGACATGCAAGGATTCTCAATGGGAACCTCACAAACACATAGTATCTGCGCCTATTTATCGAGTGCAATGATATCGTTGCGTATATAAGGAGCCTTTCATTGAGAAACTCCAGCAACTGAGACACCAACATGAAGCCCTCAGCTCACTCGTGCAGGGCAAGTCACCCAACTGGCAAGTATGTTCTTCGTTTAGTGTCATTAAGTGATTACTTAATTCAGCTTCATGAAGATCACAATAGCGATTGCGCTGATCAGCTTCCTATATGTGTGCCCTCTAATCAATGAAGTTACTTTAGTCTAGCTCCTCATGATCGCGGATGCGATCATGTGGAGCAACTACTATAGCATAGGATTGCTAGATACAATCGCATTGGCAATCTTACCGATCTCATGTTATCACACAACCACGAGGTTGCGATGACCACTCTGAAAGTGAAGGAGCTGAAAGACGAGAAGCAGTGGATCTTCCTGCCCCAAGGAACCTGGTCCAAGATGTTTAATGTGGTGAACAAGTGGGTCAAGAAGGGCTTGGGTGACGATCAAAGGAATCTACCTGAGAAGCCGACCAAAGACTTTTTCAGCAAGAGTTTCCTTCGTGCTCTGCGGGGTAAGTCTGCCGTCAGATAGATCATTTGATGGACGAGATACTCGACCACACCTGCTTCCTGAAGATCACTTCATATTACACTGGTCATTTCGGGTACAAGCAATGGGCAATCGATCTATGAACACTGACCCTGATGAAGCAGGAAGTGCTTCACCATATCAATTCTAGAAAAGAAGTACTTTCAAGAACTCGTTCAAATCATTTTCAGTGTTCACAGAGGAGCATCTACCTGAGATTGCTGGGATGGATCCGAGTTACATCAGGGACAATATCAACAAAACAACCGTTCAAGGTACACTTCCAACAGCCATGGTGACTTGTATTGACTATAATCATGATGCCGGATGAGGATATTGAGAGACGACAGTCAAGAAACATGGTCCAAATTTGCATGCCAGCTGGTATTCCCACTGCGTCTAGTTTGGAGCATGCTCAGTTGATCTGTGTTGACATGCGGGGCTTTAAAGCAGATTGGATTGTCTCCCAATTCCTTGATCTGTATGCATTATGCAAGGGTCTTGCCAATGACGGCCCACAGTGCATTTCACCTCATCACGCTACCTCTTCCCGGCCACATGCCCAACTGTCTCCATAGCCAAGCGCAGCTCGAGGGTGGCGGCCAGATTTACATCGGCACCTATGAAGCCCCTGGATTTGAGAACAAGAAGCGCATCAAACAGCACCAGTACTTTTTCACTGACATCTTGATTTCTAGAGGTGATGACAAAGCTGGAATTCAAGGGGCAAGTCTGGATCTACATTTTCCCTTGCCAGCTCATCCAGGACAGAAGTACCCAATACCACACTGCAGACGCACATGTGATAAGGAGGCGGACAAGAAATAGTGAAGGCACAGGAAGAAGATGTTCAGGGATAGAATGAAGTACAGTTGGATGAAAATGGAAATGGATGAAGTCTTCCAGCCACAAATGCATACATCCTTTGCGTTCTACATTGTGCAGCAACTAGTTCCGCAAGATGGATGTGTGCTTGACATCTTCCTAGGTGGTGCATTTTTCAGAGTTACTCTAATGCAAGAAAAGAAGAGTGTGGCCTTGGAACATGATGACAAGAAGGCAAGGTTCATGCAAAACTTCTTCACCTACCTTACAAGCTAGCAAAAGAAGAGCCAGAGGCAACTGTCCAATATGTAGTGGGAGATGTTAATCAGGCCAGGGGTGATCCTTCTGGAGCAGCTAAGGATGCAACCATAATGCAGGAGGCAGTGCTACCAGAGGACTTAAATGCTACCTTCGACAAATATGACGCTCCTGAGTATGCCGACACCTTGGCAAAACTGAATAATGGAGAAACCAGAGCCTCCGCAGTTGACAAGGTACGCAGAGGTTTAGATAAGATGGACAGGGAGATTGTTAGTGTTGAGCCTCTTGTCCTAGGCCTGGAAAATTTAAGTAAGAATCTAGACGAAGTCGTGCATGTAATTGGTCGTGATTCCATGCAGGGATCATCAGGGGAGGTAATGGACGCCCAACGAGACGAGTATGCAGGCCTCTTTGACGAATCTCAGGATTTATTTAAGATGTGTGATAGATAGCATGTAGCACAGGCCACCGGTTGTAGACTATGGTCCTTCGCCGGATAGAGAGGATGCAGGGTCCACCGGCAATGAGGATATGGTTGTGGGAGATTGATGATGCGGGAAATGGACTTCAGAAGTGGTAATGTCCATTCTATGTACAGAAACTGGGGAAGATTTCCGTGGAAAATTCGCAATTGCGATTTATATAAGCTTGAAGGTCGCACCAAGATGCTCCTATTTGGCATTGTACACTACTGATGTATATAAGAAATTACTTTCCCATGTAAGTTTAATCGCCATTGGCATTTATTTCAATCTCTACGGTACATGGAAATATTGATTTGAAATAAAATGTATCCGTAGTTCGCTATCTACGCCGTGGCAAGCTTGTGCACACAATCACAATGTCGATCCTCTAGACCCTAAACCCATTGACGTGAAGCACACATATGATACTGAAATATTAAAAAGTCGGCCAAATTTTATTGTCCGTGAGTTTTACCAAAAGTGTACCTCATAATTTCACCTTTAATGCTGGTTTTGGAGGTTTTCTTGCTTAAGAGGGGTTGTGCCTGTTCTCAAACTAAGCTTTATACGCATGCGGCAAGCTATTTGGAGCAAAACGAGAATGTACTTTTTCTCAAATTAATTAATTCGTGCATGGCAGAGAGAATGGGTCAAAGAAGAATGGTTGCTCCAGAGCGTGCAGAGATGGGCACCAATCTAGAGATCCATGTGGAGTTGGCTTAGGAGAAGGTGCAGGAGTCATAGAGGCATATACAGGTGTGTTTACTGGAGGTGGGGCAGATTGATGAAAGGGTGAAGACGGCACAGTGTGGGACTTAATAGTCTGAGCAGCAGCGTTCTGCTCCTCCCAACGACGTAAGTAGTGTTCTATTCGAACTGAAGCCTGTTGCAAGATTTGATCGGTAGTAAATTTTTGGTAACTCATGCAATAGCAGAAAACACTAGGCAACCCTGCAACTGCACCAAACAGAAAATGGCGCTGAAGTAAGCAAGCACTGAAAGATGTAGAAACAAGAAGAAAGACCAAGGGATCTTAAAATGAAAAAGAGATAAGCCCGGCAATCGGTGCCAGTGTTAAGTGGTTGGGGTTCAGACTGATGGGCCTGAGCAGATTCACTGAATTCAATAACCTTTGATGCTCGAGGGATTTGTCTGCTAAGTGTCACGCGGGATTTCCGAAAAACTTCAGAAAATTTTTGCAGCTAAGGAGATGAATCAAACAAATCCTGAACAATGATGAAGAACTTTGCACACTTAATAAATTTGAGGACTCAAGAACATGCACATTCAATAAATATTGAAACACGCAGACAAATCTCAGGAAGGTAATCAAATTTCATTCGAACTCCGAGTGGAGAAGATACATCAAATTATGAAGGTCATAACTCATGAACAAAGGCAAATAACAGTCAATAATCTAAAGGCGAAAATGGACCAAGAACAATCGTTGACTAAGGGCGATCAAAGTTGTTGGACCCTTCTTCAATCTGGAGCAGGGCCTTATAGATAGCAGGGTCGTGGCCTGAAGAAGGCGACATGACTGCCTACTCAGCAACTAACAAAATGTTGTTGTAACTGCAGAGGGGTCCCCCTTCAACGGATAACTGAATATTGTTGCGGAGAAAAGGACTAACTGCATGTCGTGCTCGCTTGAGCAGTTAGAAAGAAAAGTTTTTTGGAAGACTCCGAAAAAACAACTTCGGTATTATATCAACAAGAAATAGTTACGTCGAGGACCAATGTGGGAATTTGACACCTCAAAGGATGTCAATAGCAAAAAAATGTATCAAAGAGACAAATGTTTTTTGAGAAATGTGTCAAAAGAGACTTTCTAGTTCAAGAAAATATGTCAAAAGAGACTTTGGAAATTTTAAAATATGTCATTTGACACACTACATAATATTAAATGTGTAAAAAAAAGTTAAGCATCTAAATACTACAAGATTGCCAATTTTTTAGGTTACATCATTTATGTTTCTTAGTCAATAAGTTTTTTACGACTCAATTTTTTTATAACATGATGCGGCGTTTGGTTTAGTTAAACCTAATCAACACTACATGTGCTTTTACAAACACCTACGATGGTAATAACATCGTATATCACAGAGATTCTTGACCAACGGGTCAATTTTTGCCTGCCTTCAACATATTGATGTCATGCTTTGCATGTATTCCTCGGTAAGCTTATTAATGGCAAGGCTTTTCCCTCAAAAACCTTTTGGGGTTTTTCTAATCATTAGAGTAATAGGCTTATTATGTTCTTTTTGTATTTGGCTCCATAGACCATTTAGTTTTCGTGGATAATAAAAATCAGTTCAACTCAATTGTATAGGCATGTTGATTGATGTGAAATTCTTAAGATTTGGCTCAATGAGCAACGTAAAGCAAGGAGAATTAATATTTCCCAGAATATTGTAATCGTTTCCATTAACTTAGATTTTAGAATTTATTTAATTTAGATGGTCAACTATTAGTCTCATCACATCACACAATTTATATGGGCAGGTTGCTTGATGAGAAATTTATAAGATTTAGCTTAATGAGCGAGGACACTGAAGAATTGATATGCATAGATTAAGGTATTGTACTTAATCATTTCCTTTAACTTCATATCTAATTTTTGGAATTCTAATTTTATTTTTATTTTTTATTCTTTTTGGAATATGGTATTATTTTTATTTTTAAACCTTAGAAAAATGCGTGTCAATGATTTTCAAAATGTGTCAAATGAGATGAAAGTTTTTTGGAAGTGTGTCAATTGACACACCCAATTCTAAAAAGTATGTCAATAGAAAACCCCTACATAATTTGAATTTCCCACACTGTCGAGGACAGTCCATTGTCGGACGTCAAAAAATGGGTTAAAGCACCACAACGGGTCAAATGTCGTATTTCCACTGATCTTTGTATCTCACATACGCAGGGTAGTGAAGTAGCACTTTAAGGAGAGAGCGTGCGTGACGCATCACTTCCTGATAATCTATCACTGGATATGCCAGTAGCATTTTATTAGATAAGATTTTATTAGCCAGGCTCCAGATAAAGTAAGAAACTTTTGGAGAGCAATATGAGAGCCATACATATTTAAAAAGCTTTTTCTGGTATAGATCGGTTGGATTCCAATATTGCTTGGCTTTTGAAGGCACGTTATTAAAAGCAGGAGCTTACAGATGGTAGAAACTTTATAAGTGTTCTTTCCCTTACATGTCCAATCCATGTTGCTACAATCAGAGATAATATCCATGCAAAAGAGAGCAGATATGAAGTAGTTGAAGATTCTTCTATCAGTTGAAGCACCCCTTATTTTTGGTTTGAGCGTAGCCCATCTATTATGAATTCTAAGATCTTAGCCCCCATTTTTTGTAGACTTTAAGATGTTTAATAGCCAAAATAGTGTTGATATTGAAATGGTCAATTCTGTTGTGCTCAAAGAAGGTTGAAATTATATTCCAAGCTAAAATCATATTCCTCACAAAGGGGGGCAGAATTGGAGCAAGCTGAATGTTGAAAAAAACAGAAGATGGAAAATGGTGACACAAAGAGAGATGCCCCTTAATGTTACATACATTTATCCAATGTTTGATGAACACAACAACAGTAGGATTATTTGTTTGCCACCACATTAAATATCTTGTATTGATCTATTTTATTGTCCTTACATATATAAGATAGTCTCCTTTTCTGTTTGAACTAATATTTATGTGCCAAGAAAAATCTTGAGCACGCCACGTTTAAGGTAATATTTTTGTGCCAAGAAAAAACCTGGGAAGGATACGTTTACAAGGGAAATAATAATGGAAATGTGACGTCATGACATCATGACATGACCCACACTCCCTACGATGGCGGTGTAAAATTGGTTGAATCTTGGGTTTGATTGAACCGAGGATAAGGCAGAAAAAAAAATGATCGCTCCGGCTCTAGCCTACAGCTCTAGCGAAACAAGGGATATGGTTTTTACTTTTGAAAGCAAAACAAGGCGTCAGATTGATAAAAACTCTTTCGCTGTTTTGGCTTACTATTTTCGAACGCCCTGAATCTACATGCATGCATAAACAATTTGAGGGCGTTAGAGAATTGTATTGAATTGGACCTTGAATTGGAGGCAGGAATGAAGTACCAAAGTACATGTTTAATAGTAGGACTTTGATTACAAGCGGCCAAAAATCCGGCAAAGCTCTAGCAGAACTCCGGCATACACACCGATCAAAGTGATCCTCGACAACAAAACCAGCAGAGCATAGAATTCTTCGTATCTTATGGGATGCATGGGCGCTGATGGAGGCGCCGTAGTACCAATGTTGACCTTTTCAGGTGTATCTCCCTCCTCGGGTATCAGAATCAGGTGATTTTTGGTGCGTTGGAAAGCTCTTTCAGTG
>JAANSK020268981.1:0-11788 GCA_011763485.2 Isoetes engelmannii
TTGCGAGGACTGCAGCAGTTCAAGATAAACTTGATACACCGACTCACCAGCCCACTCCCAGTAAGTCTGGAAGAATTTAAATTTGCAATGGTCATACCCTTTTTGAATACTTCGAATCGTTCCATGTTCAAAAAAATTCAAATATGCTGACCAAACTAAAAGCCGAGATACACTTATATCTTGTACCGAAATATCTCATGGCATTTGCGTTCTTTCTAAATTTCAAATTCTCCGGATGCCTTTCCCCAAACAAGCATAGGATCCATTGTTATTCGCTGAGGCACGCCCAGGACATCTTCTCCGGCGATAATCCACCTCGTTTTCTTGGGCACTTGAACATTCGTCTGAGGCACTCAGTGTGAATAAAATTCTAGAGATTAAGCTTATAGAGATCTAATAAAGATATTAATCCATGGTAACTTTACAACCAGCTTATAACAAGCTCACAATGTGAATAGTAGTTCACACTTTCAACTTATCATAATGCTCCAATAGTCATAAGCAACAACTTAATGAATACATAACATTAAGACCATCGAGACCAAAGAGAACATGAAATCTTGTGTCCCCCTTACCATGGTTCAACCGGATCTACACACATATACAAAGCATTAAGTTTTCACCTTGATTTATACAGTGATCCTAACCGAATGCAGTCGGTTACGGATCTGTTCCCACTCAATAATCATCTTCCATCTTGGGTCTCGGTGATTCAAGAATTTTTTACTCGATCCACTAATATATATATCCCACAGGCATATAGAACTATTTTAAACCACTGAAACCTAACTAGGTTTTCACCTTCAAATTCAATGACTCAATGGTTTAGGTATTAAAACCTTCAACTCATAATTTCACACATATCTATGCAACATAGGTTAACCAAATGATTCAACCTATAAGCCATAGATTGTGATCATGCTTTGTAGATCCAGAATCAACACTCACTGTGTAGATCCTTAAAATTTATCCTCCACATGAACTTATTTTCCACATTCCCCTTTCATGTTAGGATATTTTAATCTCTTCTCTTCGGCATTTTCTGTATCTATTTCTACATCCATACTCCATGTTACCATCTTTCTTTTTTGTACCTTTTCTTCTGTACTAATTGTTCTGTCACAACTTGTTAGTCCAAGAGAACTCTGCAGTTTGATAAACCTGTGCACTAGAAGTGTTTTGGTTAGAATATCTGCCACTTGTTCTTCAATATTTTTGTACTCAACTGCAATCACTTTCTTAGCTACCAAATCTCGTATGAAATGAACATGCAGTTCAACATGCTTAGTTCTCTCATGCATTGCAGGATTTTTAGTTATTGCTCGACAACTTAAACTATATGTAAATAACACTGTAGGCCTATTTTGAATAGCTCCCAGTTCATTAAGCATTCTTCTGACCCATGCAATTTCTCTAACTGTTAAAGAAGCAGCATTATATTCTGCTTCAGTTATCGACATAGCTATGCATCCTTGTTTCTCACTTCTCCATGATATTGTGCTTCATGTAGGATGTAACCTGAAGTTGACTCTCTTGAGTCCAAATCGCCACCCCAATTTGCATCAAAATATGCAAATAGTGTAAGATCAATGTTGTTTAAGGTTAATCCATCATCTTTAGTTCTTTCAAAAATCTAAGCACACGTTTGGCACCACTCCAATGTTTCTTTCCTGAATTATTGCAAAATCTACTAAGCAGATTAACACTAAATGCAATGTCCGGCCTGCTACAATTTGCAACATATAATAAACAACCTACCAATTCTCTGTATGGGTAGTTCTCCATTTCTTCACTCTCTTCCTCAGTTTTTGGACTTAACTGGGAAGATAATTTCTGTCCAGTGGCTAAGGGTGAACTTGCAATCTTGCATTCACTCATTCCAAATTTCCTAAGCATCCCTTTAACATTATCACTTTGTGTAAGGGTGATCTGCTTTAAATCTCTGATCCTATGCACCTCAATTCCAAGGAACTTTGTTAATGGTCCTAAATCTGTCATTTTGAATCTGTCACTTAAGACCTTGCAGTGATTTAACACTTTAACTCATTAGCAACCATTATGTTATCATCTACATATAGTGCTATTACGCAGAAGTAGTCACCCTCTCTATACATGTACAGATTACCATCATTTGCTAACTTGATAAAACATTGCTCTTTAAGAAAAACATCTATAAATGTAATAAAGTACCTTCTCACTTGCATGCTTTGAATGTTGATAGGTCCATATAAATCTGAGTGTACCAACTCCAAAAGCTCTTCAGCTCTACTATGTCTTCTTTCGAATGGCAGATAGAACTTTTACCTACCATACATCCATAACAAGTACCTTCTTCTCCTGCTACAGTAGTAATCAAGCCCTGCTTTAGCATCTCCTTTATCTTTTCCATATTAACATGTCCAAATCTTTCATGCCAAAGTTTGAGGGTTGGTATTACAACTAAGTTAATGCTTCCTGTCATGCTTTGTTGCAAAAGCCAAACAAATTTCCAACTTGAGTTGCAAAAAACTTGATTTTATTATTTTAAAGAACCTTACAACAGAACTTGTCAAAGACAAGTTTAAAACCCATGTCAACTAACTGACTTACTGATATTAGGTTCCTAGCAATATTAGGAACACAAAGTACATCTTTAAGATTAACAATTCAGCCTTCTAAATCAAACAACTGTAACAAGCCAGACTCCTTGACTTCTTGTGAATCTCTATCTCCCATCTGCACACAAATGGAGCTCCTTTCTCTTCTTTCCTTGAGAGTATCAACATTTTTAATCACTGATCTCTCAGCTCCACTATCTACGATAAGCATATCATCACATCCATTAGTATCTTTATCAAAAATTGAGCAAGTAATAGGTCTTACATCAACATCAGTGTCTTCATCAATATTGTTATTTTCCTGTACAATGTTGACACTTGAAACACCTTCGGTTCTGCCTTTTGGATTCATCCCTCTATTAATATTTCTTCCTTTACTTTTGCTTGCTCCTCTAGGGCTAAGGCATGCTGCTGCAACATGATCATATCCTTCACAATTGAAACACCTCTTCTCCTTAATCTTTGGACAATTGTTTTTGAGATGACCATACTCTCTGCAAGTAAAACAAGGCCCAAGTTTGCTATTTTCAGTTCCAGACCTGCCCTTTTTCTTTCCTGCATATAGGATCTCAGATCTTTCTTCTTCTTCCCCTTTAATGATTTTCCTTTGTTCAATGTCAATTCTTATCATCATTTCTGCCCTTTTTCTGTTTCTAACTACACTTCTCACCAAGGAAGATAGTTGCTCATAATTTGAAAAGGCACTAGACAATGAAAGAGCATGAAAATATTTGGTTATAGGCACCCCTGCTGCCTCTAGATCTGCCACTATATTATCATATTTTTGAAAAAAACCGAGTAAGACTCTCTTCTTCTTTATATTTTATTTTTCTCAATTCTCTATCAAGCAATTCAATTGTGATCACGCTTTCCTGATAGCAAAATGTCCACATACAAGACATCTAATGTAGCATTAACTGCAACTAGCTGATTGACTACCCCATATCTTTAGCTAACCACTTAATTGCCACGAGGGCATCCACAATTCCTACAATGCTTTGAATGCTTTTGACCAAATGCCCCTACGAGCACCTGGAAATTCTCATCTTTTACTAATTTCACGTTCAAGCAAAAGCATGTTACTCTCAAAATGGCATCGCACCAATGGCGAGTATGCTATGAGCGATGTATGATATCCAACATCATCTCGAATATCAAAGAAGTCATAACTGTAGTATCAACATTGCAATAAGCTCTATCCATATGGTGCATGATTAGCACCAATCTACCCATTGCACCAAGTGAAAGCCCCATGACATACCAACTACGTCAAACGTCGCATGCACATGCTTGAGTAACATCTATGAACATATGGTGTACGTTGCTACAATGTCAACAATATTGCTGTTACGTTGCAGTAGTCATGCTGAGGCAAATCCATGGCGATGCCATTTGCATTACACTGTAGTAGTCATGCTGCGACAAATCCATGGCGATGCCGTCGTGAATTCGTCGCAGCATGACCACTGCAGCGTATAGCGACATTGTAGAAACGTACATCATAATGGCAGAGACATACAACATATGTCATTTTGACATTGTAAACACGTCAAATATACGACGTAATGGCAACGTCATTGACGTTGTGGAGCTCTTTGACTATGTCAGTTGAATGAAGAGGCGAGAAATAACCTATGATGGGTGCTGACAGGAGAAGAAGTGCTCTGCAAGACATGTTCAGGCGGATGCTAAGAAACTATGAAATTGAGCTCCTTTGCTAGCTTATGAGTTTGACAAATAGGTGGATGTCCGGACAGAGGGTTGCACCATGCCAATCAATATTTATATACTGACTTTAAGCCTCTTATATTGTCTCTTGAATCCTTGAGCCTCTGTCGATCTTTATATATCCAGATTAAGAGAAGGTGATGAAGAAGTTGCAGCTAGGCCAGCTTGGAGGTGTCTATAGGTGGCTGAGAGATATCCATTGGCATTATATGACTATGGAAGACTGAAGTAGTAAGGTGAGGAGACCAACACTGGAGCCATGGAAGAGGTCTATGGTAAAAACATGTGCCTCAGGGAACATAAGAGTCAACTCAGAGCTGTTGAATGCCGAAGCTTGAAAGGGAAAAACATAAGTTCATGTTGGACAACAATTGTCTAGGGCAAATTGTTATGAATGGGTCTTGCAACACAAATCTTCGTGAGGCTATTAGTGATAGAGTGATGAAGATGGAGTCCAATCCAATTTGCAATGGCATAAACAAACTTTGAATCCTACAATTAGAGAGGAAAATCCTCAATGGCAATACAAAATAGGGCACATAGAGAATCTAGCTTGACTGAAAAAGAACCAAGCACGAATGATGATATACAAGAAAAGGCTATTTTCGGAGGGTACCACTTTCAATCAGTTGGCAGCTAGCTCAGACGAACCAAATATGAGAAGAAAACATTGGTTTTTCCTACTAGCTTGATGGACTGATATGCTGGAAGACTCAATGTTTGGAGATGCCCCGATAACCAAGACCCCATACGCCTCAGATAAAAGGTGCTAGCGGCGCACCATCGAGCATGCAATTAGTTGCTCCACATTGACGTCAATGAACCTCATGACTAATTTTCATAACTGGCACCCAAAGGACTCAAAGGTTGATCATGGGAAATATAGTTTATCAATGGGAAACTATAGTACATCAATGGGATCCAAATCCGACTTCCAGCTCGACCTGGTTCAAAGCATACTCGATTTTCATGAGCAGTTCGATGATACCTTCTTTTGTCCTTTCCTTCTTGGTACGATGGTCTACAACATAGACTATAGCAATGCAAAATCATAAAATTATAGCTTGAAGATGACAAATCCAGGTCCAATCCTAGACACTGAAAAACGTCGATGCCTTTGTTGAGTTTTAGGTTCAAAACTCATAAAACAACATTAGTCAGAGTAACGTAGATATGATTAGTTTTCCACCCATCAACTCTTAGAGATGGTGTGAAGTACATCCATAGTTGGTCATGAGCTTTTTGAAGAAGAAATTGAGCTCACGGGTAGTTCTCTAGGGACTACTAGTTATCGACCAGTCTTGAATCATATCTCTGACATGTGCCCCACAAGGCTTTGCCCTACCACGGATGCGATATTGGCTCGAGGTGACTGGTGCCTGCTTAGGTCACCACTCCATGGGCTTTCTGCTAATGCATAATGTTTTCACAACATAATGCTTGTTGGGGATTAGGAGTATCCTAGTAGCCAATCTATATTCAGATGTATGTATAACGTACAAGCGTGTTGTTTATTATACAGGGGCCTGATATCGGCCAGCGTCTTCCTGGTATCAGCCCGCCAGGACGCCGGAGTTACCCATACCTTGAAAGCTCGGTCTACGTTCTTATCTTCGCCCTTGCCTGCTCCTGTTGCACGAATTTTGAGCTGGGTCGAGTGGGATATCAGTTCTTAGCTTTGGATTGGTGGTAGCATGAAAACCTAATTTAGTTCTCTACCCGGGGGATTTGTAGCATTGGTACAGATCCTTCCTAATACGATCAGGCACGCAAAGCGTCCTCTTTTTCCCGTTATTTCTTACCCATGGGGGATATCGATGATGCGCTCTTGAAAGATTTTTTTGCCGAAGTGAGCGAGGTTGAGCGCGACAATGAAGTTTTGAGGTAATTGCTTATCAATTTTTATGTTTATCCAAATTTTTTCGATTACCAGGTTCTGTTTCTTCTTAGAGTCTATTGATAGGATTCTGCATATCAGTATGCTGGCTAGTGCGTCATAAGACATCCTGATAGTCGCTTTTCTCTGCCAAGCAACGAGTTTTTCATGTACTGTCCATCCCCACATTAGCAATGCATGAGAGTTTTTTCCAGTAGGCATGCATTTAATTTTGGAAGGATAGGGAAGTTGTACTTACATCTATATTCATTTTAGGGTGCTTTCCTGTTTCAAGCTAAATCCATTCGAACACCTCAATTTGCCATTTGATTCTACACAAGAGGAAGTAAAGCGACAATACAGGAAGGTTGGTTTTAGTTTCTGGGTTGTCTTGACATATTTTGTATGATAGCTGACATTCTCTATGCCAGCTTTCGCTCTTGGTTCATCCAGATAAGTGCAAACATCCAAAATCAAAAGAAGCTTTTGCAGGTATATACTATATCGTTTATATCGTTCAACTATGTAATACATGTTTTCAATATAGAGTTAATAAAAAGACAAGCTGCAAGCATCTTCTTGACATTGGCAAGCCATTGAAACCACCAAAGCCAAACCCTTCACTTTAAATTTCACGCATGTTTGGGCCATGGAAAAAGTACTCATCTTGCAAGATGGATTTAGAATTAATCCATGCTCTTGGTCTTTCTCCAATGTCAGCTTCGTTGTCTATTAATCTATTTTCTGTGGTTGCCATTTGTTAGCATAGTTTTGAGACTGAAGCACTAGGGCAATCCAAGGTGTTCAGGCTTTGACCATGGTGATCTGATTTACTGGATTCCCAACTCAGCTATGGGATCCAGATGTTAGGAGGCAGACTTGATTTGCTCAATGTTTAGCCTTGGTAACCTTGTTTTGAATTTAAAGACTATTTCTA
Source organism: Isoetes engelmannii (assembly GCA_011763485.2). NCBI lineage: Eukaryota > Viridiplantae > Streptophyta > Lycopodiopsida > Isoetales > Isoetaceae > Isoetes > Isoetes engelmannii. The sequence continues at coordinate 7,139 of JAANSK020268981.1, forward strand.
GTTTAGGTAATATGCTGTTGCCTTGGTAACCTTGTTTTGAATTTAAGGACTATATCTAGTTTAGGTAATATGCTGTTTTACATCTCTATGGTTTTACTTATTCAAGTATGTGACCTTTCAGCATTAGCAAAGGCTCAGCAGCTGCTTTTAGATCCTGAAGAAAGAAGTTACATTATCACTCAAATAAACTTTGCAAAAGGTACACACGGTGTAATGAATTAATTAGAAGGATCAGTTATAAGAACTAGGTTCTTTATTCGTATTGTTTTTCGCAGATGAGTTACGAGCAGAAAGGAAGAAAGAGCTAAAAAGGGATAATGCTTCAAAGATCAGATCAATTGTCGATGAGGTGAATAAATATTCTGTGTCTCACTTCATTGCAAGATGCTTGTGGCATCACAATAGCTAAAATCTTATTATCATCATACGTGTTGCAGGGTAGATCTGAAGCTCAATATGAGAATTCAGAAGAATTTAAACAGAAGTGGAAGGAAAGAGTTCGCAAGATACTAACTGATCAAGAGTGGAGGAGACGAAAAATGCAGATGCGGGTAAAGTACTACTAAAACGTCTTTTTTCTATGAACATGAAATGCATATAGTTTTTGGTTTGATGTTTAAACCAAACTCATCTCATACTCTCAGATATCAGAAGAAGAAGGCAGGCTGAAGAAAGACGAAGAAGAAGCCCGGGAAATGTGGAAAAGGAAACGAGAAGATGAACAAAAGTGGGAAGACACAAGAGAAAACAGGGTAAATGGCTTATCATTCTGTGGTTACTATCCATGTTTCTAGACCGATCTAATTTGCCAAATCGTGAAGCGTCTAGTGGTTTACTGGGAGAATTTATTGAGCAAGTCTGCCAATGAGAATTTGTCATTTTAGGAAAGTGAGGTACTTTTGTAGATAAGACAACAGAGGTGCTTTGCGTTTCAATACACAATGCCTTAATGAGATTGCTTGTCTATGAAGCCCATGCGACTTAAATATCCCATTGACCCCCCCTCCAGGAGCTATGCAGCTACTCGAGAGTTCTTTTCTGATTATCATGGTCAAAGTTCGTTTCTGTTAATGTTGTCTTGTATATACAGGTTACAAGCTGGAGGGATTTCATGAAAGCAGGCAAAAAGGTATAAATTCACGGTGACAGCATATACGTTAGGCCACAATGCAAAGCAATATGAAATAATAATCTATGTATATGTATTAGATATTCTAACTTGCTTTTAAATTTTGCGTAGACAAAGAAAGGGGAGCTGCGTCCTCCAAAATTGAAGACGGAGGATCCTAACAAGTCATATGTGCAACGACCTGTGAAACGAGGATAGTTCTAGTAACAGTGCTGTTGGCTCCGTATTGTAACATAACAAATCATCTGACCAATATAAACAAATTGGTTTACATCGCGTAGGAACGACTCAATTTAATTTCAATTTACCAAATATTTGAAGGTGGTTGAAGTTTGTAGAAGCCTACTGTAAAGATTTAGAAGCAGGTTACAATTTGTATATATTCGAGGTGTCTTTATTTTCTGGAAGATGGTAACTTGAATCACATTAAAGCTGAAGCAGGTTTGTTATTGGCAGTTAATAGTTATATGATGTTTATTATCATGGAAGAATTGGGAACATTTGGCATGATGTAGCCATGGCCATGGCATTTGTCAACGTGAAAGCAGGAAGTGGTCAAGAGTGGAGGCCAACAGACTCCCTGCTAGGACGAGGGAGGCCTTTTTTTGTCACTCGGTTGGAGCACTAAACTTTTCTAGCATGTGCCCACTGGCTAGTGCTAGTAATTTTTCATATTTGATTCAGCTAAGACTCTATCACTTGATAGGAAGTCCAATAATGCGGGATCAAAGGCTTAAAAAATAGTTCTATAGTTTGCAAAACGCAGGAAAATTTGTTGTTTGTTGAAAATAAGAGCTTCCCTAGTATTTAGCTTGCTGGATAGGTATGGAAACTTGACTTTAATAATTTGTCAACATTTTATCCTACCGGTGGGATCTCAATGATTGCCAAGTCGAAGTTGACTTGTTTACTTAGAGGGTCACACTCACACCATTAAAGTGCATTAGGGTATGCCTTCGGCCATGATTGCATTAGGCTAGATAACACAGACAGGGGAAGAACACTACAGTAGGAGATTAAAAAAATGGAGGACTGAGACTGGATAACACAAAACAGGGTAGGCGGTTTGAACAGTCGATTCATCATGACTCTTTCTCCACTGATCTACTTGTCACTAATTTACTTGTCACGTGGAGTGGTGTATATAAAAGTGTTGTTCTAGACCCTTTCAACAAATGGTCAAACATCTTTTCTTGTTTCCCCCATATGGTCTTCTATAAAAGCGCTTTCCTAGCTCCTTTCAACAAATGGTCAAACATCTTTTCTCGCTTCCCATGTCGTCCATCTTATGCCGTCTAAAGATGGAAGAAGGGATTCAAGGAATGGCCAAATGTCTCTACTTGCTTCCTAAAATGTGTAAAGGCGGAAGAAGAAGAAAAGCTCACATATAACGGTATAAAGGTGTAAGAAGAAAAGCATCTATTAGTAGCAGGCCATGCTCTCCACGAAGGGGTATAGTTATCGGCAGCCAAAACTTGGAAGACAAGCTGTGTGGGGATTTCATCCAAGCCCAAGAAGGCAGAGCAGAGCTCTGTGGGCATTTCGGCAGGCAGAGGCTACCGAGATTTGAATTGGGGTTCAGATTGGAAAACGAACCCTGATGTTGGGGTTCAGGTTGGAGCGAGCAGGGGCAAAGTGTGGAGAGGAGGCTTCCTTGCTTACTTTGGTTTTGTTCTTGTAGAAGAATAGAGAGCTTGTAGAGGAATATAGGCTTCACCCTGATTTCGATTTCTACTCTACAAGACCACAGGATAGCCGTGCCATAGCCACGACTATCAAATCCGACAGTATAGCTTCTAAAATGCTGCCATAGACATAGCTGCCTTGGGCAGCCGTTCACTTTTTCAACCTGGAGCAGTGTTGGGCAAAGTCCGGGGAATACTATAACCCAACCGGTTGAAATTGGAAATTTTTCGGTTAAGTAAGTGTATTGTAGGAATTTTTCCGGCAAGTTTTCTTATGGTTTTCTATAAAGACAATGGAAAATTCCGGCTCCAAACAAAAGATATCCGACTGCCCAAAGTACCCATAGGAAATTTTCCGATAGTACCTAAAAAGTTTGCCCAACACTCTGGAGGTTCGATTCCTCTGCCCAAAAACAGAAGCAGAAAAAGTTGTCTGGTGAAACATAAGTAGAGCTGAACGCCTATACGAAAAACCATCTGGTGAGGCATAGGCAAGGCTACTTCTGCCTTGATTGCGGTGGCAGAGCAATCTGCTTCGATGCACGAGGACCATTGGGGTCTTTTTTTTTTTTTTTTCTGGCCTCTTTTTTGCCCTCAACGACATGCGCGTTGTGCACCATTGATGCTAGCAGGCATTTTTTTTTTGCCTGTAAATTCTGGAGGCCTTTAATCTGGCATCAAAGACGGAATATCCGTCACATCAAAGGTCGTAAATAAAAGTTGAATGTTCAATACATTTGAAATTGAACATGCAAGACTCGCGCAATGTTTTTAGGGTTCGTTCCTTCTGTAACACTAATGTTCTTCTTCGGCAGGGCTGAGGTGTTGAACGGGACTTCGTGTCCTTTTTCTCCCATAGATCCAGCAATGGCGATGCACCGGAAGCAAGCAGATGAAGCTGTATGCTCTGTATTTCTTCTGTATTCGTAAAAGTTGGGCAGAGGAAATTACTTGATATTACAGAGGTTCTTAAAAGCTGTAATTTCTTGTGCCTGCATGGCAGGGCCTGTGCCTACGTGGCATGGGCCTACGCCTACGTGGCAGGGGCGTAATTTCCTCGGCCCCAACTTTTACGTTGGGGAATGTGCCTACACAGGCCATTACGCGGGATGCGGGCATGGCTCGCCCTCCGGGCTCGCCAAGCCCTTATCCCGCGTAATGGCCTATGTAGGCACATTACCCCTATCGGAATGCCTTGTGTTTTCGTCCATTTGGCTATGGCATGACAAGCAAGCAGACGAAACTTATGCATGCTCTGTTTTTCTAAGCAATAAGCAAGCTATGGCTACAGCTAGAGGTAACTCATGACTGACCTTGCTTTCCTAACCCATCGCAAGGCTGCACAAAGAAACATAGTGCATCTGGTCTTGCCTTCCTAACAAAGCACAGCGCAAGGCTGTAGGGAAGGGCGCAGGGCAATTTCGAGTTAAAGAAAAAAAAAACAGGGTATCAAGGACCTATGGACGAAACTATAGCCCTTGCAGCCATCCATTGCCAGAAGCTCTAACTCCGGCGCCATTGCAGACCCTAGCCCATTGCCAATTCATCCCCAGCACCGAACCAAAAACAGAGTAATTGTTTGATAAACAGAGTAATTGTTGGATGTGTTAACTGGCTGGAACCGGAGATACGGAATGGTGGTGTCGAATACCATTCTGTACTAGAGAGAGATGCCACGTGCCATCACCAAGTTAATAGATAGGCAAAATAGGTGACCCAAATACCATATTGGAAGGGAAAACTTCCGGGAGCAGGGAGTTTCTGGGAGAAACTGGCCTTGGCGGCGCCGCCGAGAGCGGCGGCAGCCGCGAGCGGCGCCACCGTCAGGGCCAGTTT
>JAANSK020268992.1:0-11788 GCA_011763485.2 Isoetes engelmannii
CGAGATTCTCTTAGAGGGAATCTTGGTAGGAATATCCTGGCCATCAATGGCCAGGATGTAGCGATAAGGAGGGATGTCAATTATAGGAGAATTTGCATTAATACACCCATGAAGCGTGGATGGCAATGTTGAAGAGGAGATGCAAGAAAATCCAGATTTACAACCCAAAACTCTCACAAAACCTCTATATTTTATTTATTTAGTTGAATAAAACATAAAAAAAAATTATTACTAGAAACTAGCTAAGCAAACTCATGGATGCTTTAACCGACTTATTCTTTCTTTGCTTTTAGTAAGTTACAAAATTTCAGGGAAAAAGGTAAAAGAAATGGCCTCCGTGATCGGCCCAGAGATGCATTCCTCGAAAACACCAGGTCCAGGTTTTCATACGAGAATCAGCCGGCAAGCCCGTATTCCTTTCGATTGTCGTGGCGAGGCGAAAATCAGCTAATTTGGATCTGAGTTTTAGATCAGCTTCTGTATGATTTTACAGAGATCAGGGCCGCCATTTCTCCAAGTTCGAGGTACATCTGCGTAAAAGTCGAGATTTTCTTGAGATTTTTTATCAATCCAAAGCCTTGAAGCTATGATTTAGAGGCAATTAAGGTTTCCTGGGACCAATACTAGGGTTTGGAGGATATTCATATTTAGGCTTTTTAATTCGTACCATGGAAGCAACAGACGAAGCAGTTTATACGACTGGGTCATCAAAGGAAGAAGAAAAAAGACAGCTTGATGTTGTGACATCTGAAGCCAGTTCTTTGGCTAGCTCTCCGGATGCCCCAGGTGATGAATCCCCTGCATCTTCTGTCAAAGACATGTCTTTGGGGGATTGTCCCAGAGCAGATGCTGAAGAGCCCATAAGATTAGAGCTGACAACTTCATTAGATTCTCACGTTCATGTCAACATAAATCCTGGGAGAAACGTTCCAAGTTCCAACGATGAAGATATTGATGGGTTAGCTAAAGCAGTTTCAAAATTGGTTGTGCAGGACGGTGGGTCTCAGTCAGAAGTGGTAAAGGACATTGCTGTTGTAAACCAAGAAACTGGGCTACAGAGGAAGCCTGGCATCTACATTCCTCCACATGCCAGGCTTGCATATAAAGACCACATGGATGGGAACGAAGTTAAGGTTGATATGCCTACAAAGCCTGATGATACAGAGATTTGTAACATAGGGCCAACAGATCCAGTTATACCCGAGAAAAATGACATCTCCGATGCACATAATCAAGACACGAATGTGCGGGATGATTCTGAAACTCCTGTAAAGGTTCTTATTTTTTCCAGACATTTTTTCCTATATATTGGTAGCGTTTTCTCTTACCATAGTTTGGCAGGAACATAACTCAATGACCAGCGAAGGGAATCTGACAGAGGGGAGTAATTTTGAAAATAGTAGCCTAGACAGCACTGCAAATAGTGGTCAGAAGCCTCATTCTAGAAAGCTCAATGTTGACGAAGTTGAGAGCAGCAGCAGTGAGGATAGTGCAACCACTTTGCAGCATCTGTTGCAGCAAGAGCCACAAAAGAAAAGGATTAATCTCAAACATCAGTTTGTGCGGGAAATTGTAAGTTGACATTGTACATTTTGTTGTGGAGAAATTTACAATGCATAATATTTTGTTGGGCAGGCGTGCATCTGTATTTCACTTCTTTAGTTACTTTTTATGCCCAAAGGGGTTTTTTTCTGTGGAATAGTAAACAGAGTGATATAGTTACTACAATGCAGACGGCATATGTGTCTTGAAAAGTGAAGTTGTTTTCTCAGGTCAAGATTCAGCACGACCGAGATCAATATGAGAGGCAATGCCAAGCTGCACAACAACTTGCTGAAGTTACCTTTCATAAGCAGGTGAGGTGGTTTATTGTTTCTTGCGAAAGAAGTTCAAACAGCATGAGTTAACAATATGCAAACACGGCCGAAGGATGAGCATGTTTTTAGGCTGTCACAGGAACATCAATGGGGGTCAAAAGCGAAGAACGGGTTGGCATATGCTAACGGATTATGATCCATAAAATTACATGCAGTAGTTATTAGCCTTAGTAATATAAATAGTATTCCCAAACATTACAGTAAAACAGGCAGGCAAGACCATCCATATATGCAGTCCTTGTTCCTATGGGGCAATTCATGACGGCCCATAAAGACCTAGATGGGGCATTTGTAATTGTAACTGCTGTTGGTATATTAAAACGTCATCTTAACCTCCACTCCTCATTGCAATCTTCAGGAGAGAAGAAACCGATGAAATATTTATTTCCAGTCTACCTTGCATTTTTAATCATTAGTATATATTGTGATTTGTGAGACCTTAAGTTGGATTTTGGCAGATTCCAGAGAAAACTTCGCGAGTTGAGCAACTGGACGAAGAAAAGCTAAGTACATCTAATATTAACAAGACAGGACACGAAGTCACTTCAAAACTACAATCTTCAAAAAAGAGGAACATGCATAAACAGAGGCTGCAAACTAGAGATTCAGGATCTCGGCAAACTGGAAAACTTGCAAGCAACCAATATGAGAATCAGGCTAGTTCTCCTCCATTGGAGACAAACAGTATTGGAAATGAAAGTGCAATTGTAGACAATGTGCCGTATTTCCTGGATTCTCATGTATCCACATCATTGTCTAGAAAAGGCAGAAATAGTAGACGTCAGATGCATGTTCATGGATATGATCGTCCAAAAGAAATTCAATTTCAGGTGGACCAATCAAGCCACGATGCATTTGACTCTGCAGATAACGTGGGATTAAAAATAACATTTGATAGCCAACGCCAGGAGAGGCACATAGAGTATGCAAAGTCAACCATGGTTATCACATTTGATACTGCAAAACAAGAGCGACGCATTGCAAGATCTAGTGTCCCTGTTGCTGAGCAGCATGGAAGGAAGCTTGAGGAGGATAATGCTAGCAGTTCTTATATATCTACTTTTGATGGGGAAAAAATTCCTATGCCAAAACCATGCAAGGACACTGAGGTGTCTAGATCCTTCGAATTTAAAGCGAACAAACCCTTACAGGACACCAATGAACAGCAAAACAATTTTCTAAACTCTCGGAAGGATAGGCATGCACCTTATGCAAAAAGGAGTGGCAGAGATTTTAGAGTTGGCAAGGAAGCTAGTAATTTTAATAGATTGCTAAGTGGTTCTTCAGATGTAGAGTCCCTAAAAGGTGTTGCACTGGCGAGTGGAAGATATACAGAACCATATCCAAGTAGAGCTGCATCTGCTACATCTTCTCAACAGCAATGGAATTTGCATCATGAAGTCAAGCAACAAAGTACTGAAGATTTAAAGGCTAGTCGAGGAGCCAATGGAAATGTGGCAAACCGGTTTGATAAAACAAGGAAATGGGGTGATGTAGTTGAGGATTCGGACGATGATCTGGAAGCAGTCTCAGAAACTACTGCAAAGTTTCCATCCCCTAGTCTTACAGATAGGCAATCTGCTGCAGTTGATGCGCATTCTAAACAAAGAGACAGGTTCAAATTGTCAGCAAGAAAAGGATCATCAGACCATTCAAGAGATAATGAACAGGAAACATCTCTGGATAATTTTAAACAAAATGAAGGGAGCTATAACCATCAGCATGCTGTCCCTAGCCGACAACCTGTAGGATCCAGTGAAAAAGTAAGTGGAATGCCTGAAGTATCCAGTGAAAAAGTACATGGAATACCAGACAACGCCCCTAGGAGGAGTGTATGGGAAAGATTAGGTCCTAGGATGAATGAGGATATCCCACAGCTAGGAACGTCATATGCCAATTCAAGTTCTTCAGCGTTTGATGTGGAAAGAAAGAACCAGCTCAAAAGTGAGGAACCACTTAAGGACCCAAAATCTGTGCAAGTGGTTGTGCAGGCATATAAAGATGCTAGCCAAAAACGTGGTAGACTTGAACTTTATGTGCCTCGTCGAGGTTCCTCCATCCATGACTAGGTTAACCGATTTGATGATTTGACCAATTGTTTGTTGGTACATTGTGCATCCATGCATGCTATTTATCTTATTTAATGTGCTCGGTATTTCTTTCAATACTCGTGTACTGCTCAGAAAGAGACACCTGAGGTAACGAGTTCCAGATGGATTTCTTCTTCAGAGAATGGTAACAAGAGTTGCAGCACGGAACAGTCAGAGGAACGAGTCACAAACTTTCAGGTGCTTGGAAACAAGTGCGTACAATAAAATTATTTTGTTGTACAGTAAATTATTGTGTTATATATAACTGAACGATGGGTGGAAGTTTTATTGATTGAACTTTTATTCAAATTATTACATCTTTGATACTTCATGGAAAATGTGGCCGATTTTTTTTGTTTCTTTTGTTAAACTGAAGCTAGAAAACTCATAGACAGTTAAAAAAGCTTAAACATTTTGAGGACTATAATGCTGACGCCAATTAGGAATTTGAAATGGTGACTTGAATGCCTTGGAAAAATGGTAGCAGAGGCATCCGCTCCCCACTTGGCAGGAATCCAGCCCATGGCAGTTACCATGATCTGAAAGTTACGGCAATGCTTCCCCAATGCGTTTTGAAATTAGGTGTGAGAGTTTTCAGTTTTGAGGGCAGCGTTTTGCTAACTGCGGTAGTGGAATCACGGTGGAAGCTCCAGATCTGGGGTGAGATTCCACGGCCGTCGATTGCTGCCCGGAAGTTCAAGAGCAGCCAATCCCCTTCCACGATTCAAAACAGAACTTTTTTGTGATTCCACTAACGGAGGTAATTCAGCATCGGATTTTGCTTCGGGTGAGGATGTGGATGCTATAAACAGCCAGCTAACTGTCAGGGGATTCCTCCTGACCTTTTGCTGCAGGAACAATTACCGCTCTTCAGATCTTGGCACGAATCAAGAACGGAAGTGATTTGTTCTGGAAGAACTACCTTCGCCATAGTGGAATCAGAGCTCCACAAAGGTAGTTCAATTTTTTTGGCAATTGATGCCACGCAGGTAACTGCGGCTGCCAGCAGTCGAATCTGGGCCTTAATTGACACGCTAACTGCGGTAGTGTAATATTGGTGGAAGCTCCAGATCTGAGATGTCATCAGAGGATTGGTGTTCACTTAATTGACTCGCCCATAAGTCCGCCAGTGGAATCTCAGCCTATTATATTTTTTGCTTCAAAATGAACAATCCAAAAAGTTTTCAATTGTTAGCTTGAATGGAATACTAAGGGCCAGATTCGACCTGCGCCAGCGGCAACTTTGCCTAAAATCTTAATTTCCAGTTCTGTTTTGGAAGAACAAAACTCTCTGATTCCATCTGTGCCCATGGCAGTTTGAAGGCAATTTGAAATTGAGGATCAAGATGATATTGGTGAGGAAATCTATGGCAGGATTGGGCTGTCAATTAAATTAGTTTGTAATAGTCGGGGGAGTGCCCCTGCCAGTTAATCGGAGAGTTCTACAGTTAACAGGAGTGTTTTTGGTTTTAGAAGGAGCGTTTTCCTAATTGCTAACTGCTCGAATGGAATCAGAACACAGCTGCCACTTATGACGTGCCATTGCAAGACTCGTTCAAGCTTAATTGACAGTAACGTAATTACCAAAGTCGAATCTGGCCCTAAAAACTCACACAACGTTCAAGTACAACTTTGTAAGTCTGAAGTATTTGAAATATTCTAAGTAGGTATGTAATTAACAAGCAAGGGCATCAGATAGACTTGATGCTAACAACATCAAATGAAATTCCATTCTCCTGTAGCCTCTCCTGCAAATCAGTAATGCCAAAAACGGCACCAGGAGTTAAGACCCCACCTTTAGGAAGACTCTTTCTGGAACTAAGAACCACAAGAGCAGCCTGTACAAGAACTATTGGAGTTGTTATATATCCAATCTCTGGTCCTGTTATTCTTGTCACAATCTGCTGATCTGGCTTCTTCCCAGCTTGAATCTTGCTAGAATCACTAAATCCATTTCCGACAAACCACATAGAAAAAGATGCATTCTTTACTTCCTCCTCAGAAGGTCCATCCTTGGAAAACACTCCAGCTGTAAAAAATTCGGGGTACCGAAGTAGAAGATCTCTTCCAAGCTTAAAATTTGCCATCAGCAAGAAAAAGGCACCAAAAATGATATATGCAACAACATGCCAGAGTTTCTTCAGAGATATAAAAACCCCAAAATGAACAGGTTTCAAAGCTTCCCATGCTTTCTGTCTGTTTAATTTTGCATCTTCGTTCTCTTCGTCTTCTTGTGCTGGAAGCCCCTTTGGATATGCTGCCATATTTGCCATGGTTCTTCGAACCACAATGGCATCTGCACTTGGCAATTTTAATGCCCATGTCCCAGAATTCTCTTCCCAATGTACTATTGAAAGTTTCTTTGGACCAGGACCAGGAACCTGCATTGTTTGTCGACATTGATAAGTTTGAGCTCAACTATAATATAGAGGATAAAGCATTATGCAATTATAACTGCACCACAAATTTAACCAACATTCCTAGGATATTTAAAAAACCCAAATACTTGCGGGTTCGATTTCACCTGTAACCTGGAACGTCTGGGCCGAGAAGCACGCAGTTTCTGTAGGTCTTTTGCACTGGCAATTCCTAGCACAGCTGACTCATAAGTTCCAATGTTGCCTCGTATTCTTCCAGAAGAATGTAACACTAAGTAAGAATCCACACTGTTTGGCACAGATGGCGGAACCCATTGCCTGGTGTTGAAGATTAAACCCAGCTCCGCAGGTATACTATCATACCCACAAGCAGAAACAACCAGAGAACCATTTTCCAAAGCCTTGGAATGATATGCAGCTTCCATTCTTTCCATAAACTCTGGCTCCCCAGTAATATCCAAATAATCAATCCCTGCCTCCACACAAGCCTTAACCACAGGCTCGCCATAGAGTCTGAAAGGCCCAACACAACTTACCAAAAGACGAGTGGCAGAGCAAATCCTAGCAAGGGAATCTGGTTTGTTTATGTCAGCTTGAAAAATGGGAATTTGCGGTGGAGAGGCTGATTTGGAGGCCCATTTTAGGGCTTCTACAAGTTTGGATTCACTGCGACCTGCGATCGCGATTTGAACTTGGTTAAACTTGAGGAATTCACGAAGTACATATTTACCTGTGAAGCCCGAGGCTCCAAAAATCACTACGTCGACCCGTTCCCCCATCGCCATAGCTCCTTGTACTCAAAATAATGTTAGTATATTACTGCATTTTATGAATAAAACATAAAATACAAATACTGCTGTGGTGTATTTGTACAATAATAGAGCTATCAAAGATCCTAAGACAATCAAAATAAAAGAAATCACTGCGTGTTTGTTAGGAATGCAAAATTCTTCTAGCTCCTAGTAAATAGGCCTAGTGAATGTTGTGGAATGCCGACCAAGTTCTATGTTATTCCATTGCATTTGTTTTATGTTAGCAATGCAATGTTTTATCATGTGGAATGCAAGAAGATAGGAATGTTGCATTGCATAGATTTCTATGAGCTTTAGCATACTGTCGAAAGGTTGGGAAGAGGATGATTTTTAACATCAATGAATAAAGAAGACGTATCTTGTTTTGATTTTATAGGAAGAAGGGAGCTTGACTGCAAGACCCACCTGTCGAGCAGGGATGAAAACCGGCCTTAGGCTAGTGATCTGATAGTATCGAGTTGAAGAGACATCGCTCAATGGATAAAAGTTACTATATCTACAAGAATATTTTATGTACTCCGTGAACAATGTTGTAAGAATATGTAATGGACATACCTTCCATAATGGTACATGCTTCGTGTGCAATAGCAATGGAATATTTTGAAGTTTGAATTTTTATAACATTTTTTAGCATATAGTGCAAGAAGAGATCTTTAAGTCCAAATTGCATCACATTTCTTGCATGTCATCACATGAAAAATACGATCCTCATCAGATTTAATTATTCTGACTCTTGGGCACTATAAATGGACTTATTTTGGCCCTTCCTACAAATTTTACAAAGCCATAGAAGGCCTCACAATGGAGGAGGAGGAGGAGGAGGAGGAGGAGGAGGAGGAGGAGGAGGTATTTTCTATAAATTCTAGCATAGTGCAAGGCAGAGAACTTTAACTCCAACATTGCATCACATTTCTTGCATGCCCCCATAAATGGATAATATGATGTTCATGACATTTTTAATTTTTCTCATTCTTGGGCACTATAAATGGACTTATTTGCCCTTCCTACATCCTATGCAAAGCCATAGAAGGTGGTTCATGACCTAGAATTGGGTTCTTAGGTTCTAGGAAAGCTCTACCTAAAGATACAACATGGTAACCTACCTGAAATGAAACATTCCATAAGTTACCTTCTTCTTTCTAGCTTATCATTGATACTAGGTCTTCTCTATAGAAGTCTAGCTAAACTTGGTAATCAAATTTATTATGCATAGTTCAAGGATATGAATACGGCTTTTTAAAGGTTCCATATATTTCTGTCGACTGGGATTGCAAGCTTTTTCCTACTGCCTTATCCATACCATCGTACCAAGCTTGTTTTTGCAAGTGCATCCATTTCTAGTACAAGTGGATGAGCTACGATTGGAGCAGGTGGCTAAAACAGAGGGAGGGAGGGAGGGAGATTAGTCTTAATGTCACGCCACTAGGCAGCATCCAACTGGACATGTGACCACAATGTTGGCCACGTGCTCGACGAGAGATAAAATGAGAGATGGGAGATGAAGAGAGATTGGGGGAGAGACAAATTTTGGACTCTCCCCCCGAGAGACTATTTGTTCGTAACAACATTTAGGGACATTTTCATTTCTCCGTTTGAGAATTTAAGATTTGGAGGAGTTTTTTAATGTCACTAGGAGACCAATGGAAAACCCATACAACACCAATATTGATGTCTAACCCTGGCCAGCCTAATTCATATCACATCATGGAAAACTGGGTCGCTGCGGGTGATCAAAGGTAAATCGGCAGGCTCCCTAGTTAGCATGATGTGGGGGATGAAACCGGGTTGATGATTCCAGGACCCGGCTCTCGCCGGTCGCGACGAGACCCTGAACCATCTCCCGAGTTTCCATCCCCCATACACGAAGACCCAAAATAAAAGTCATGCTTTTGGGTGTTGGAGGCTTTCACGGATGCCACTTGTGTGGAATTAAGTGGAATCAACGACGACGTATGCAATAAGACTAAGGTGAAGGAGTCTTTGCTTGAGTCGTCTTAGTCTCCCACAAATTTGTCCTATTAAATGAAGTCGGATCCTCACACAAATTATCCTAAATCAAACGAATATATAAGATAGATAGATAGAAATGAAGTAAGTTGATTTTACTTACTTGTTATATAAAAGAAAAATTATGTTGAAATTTTAGCGAAGTACATGTCCAATAATATCTGTCGAAGTTCTGCCAGACGGTAGCTCAATCGACTATTCAAAAACAAGGGAATCGCATTATATGCCTCTTGTTTCCTATTCACAAAAAACTGGCCAGATTTGCAGTCTTTTTGGGGCATCAAGGCTAGCCACAGTGCAGTATCAGCTCCAATTTCTATACTATGTCCAATTTTTGCTGTAATGTTCGTTGCAGTATAGCCGGGGCACATGCAATTTACGAAGAGATCATGGCCTGAAATTCTGTTGTTTAGATCTCGGGCAAGCATTCTGGAGTATGCGTTTAGTGCCATTTTGGAAACGCTGTAGCTGCTTATCAGATCCGGGGGCTTTACACCTTCCAGTTTCGGCCATCCCTTTTGTATGTTTTTGCCTTGCTTTTCATCCCCCAAAAAGCTTTCAATGAATGAATCAATCAGCTCCTGGGAAAGGTGTTCTATGTCGTTTAACCTTGGAGCCCATTTTGACGCCTCGTTTTCCAGAAACTGAAACCCAAAAAAACGGAAGAATCAGAAAGTGCCCACTTGATTAATTGAATTGATTTGAATTTAATTGAATTGGTTTTTATCGCCCATGAAGATGAATAGGCTATGGATAATTTCTTACATCTAGCCGCGCTAAAGCCGAGCTGACCATCACAATCCTTGAGCCTGCAGTAGAGGGCCTGAATAGCGGAAGCATAGCCTCTGTTACCTGCTTTGCCCCGTAATAATTCGTCTGCATAACTAGCCTGGAATTTTCTGCCCCTCGTGCTGCAACTCCGGCGTTATTGATCTATCAAAATAATGAATAATCACGTTAGATGATTTTAAAAAGACTATCTGTCTGATACTGTGTTTATATGCGAGATGATCTTACCAATATGTCTAGACCGCCCAATTCATACTGAAGCCAGGCGGCAAATTTTTGAATTGAGATCAGATTTGTGACATCTAAAATATGAGACATAACATGGAGGCCCTCCTGGTGAAGCAAATCAGTGGCCTCTTTTATTCGATCAGGTTTTCTGCCTGTTAGAACGGTGGTAATGCCATGGCAAGCAAGTTGCCTGACAGTTTGAAGGCCTATTCCGCTACAGCTTCCTGTAACAACGGCAACGGTTTTGGAAGAACAGCATACACGCCCCATATCTGCTCTGTTCTAACTTATCTGATCTGAGGGGTTTATATAGTTGTGTCTAGTCAAGCACACGTATTTGTCACGACTACGTTACTGCAAAAGTCGAACGATTGCATAGCGATAAATGCCAATAAACAAATAAACTAAACCATAAATTTCGTAACTGTTGTAACTGTTCGAGTGTTGTTATCAAATTTTGTTTCTATGTGATAAGGTCCAATTTTTAGTTTCGTATGCGTTTCCAATTTTGTTTCTATGTGAGAATGGACACGTGTTTCACATTTTGTATTCTTGGTTGAATGAGTGGAGTCCGAGAGCTTGTGAATTTCTAAGGGTAAAGACATGGCAAGGCCCTTATGGATGAGCCTTTTTATACGTATTATAGATGAGGTCTTTTATTGGTACTACATGGATGTTTTGCTATCTATATATGTATTGTATTGTATTGTATTGTATTGTATTGTATTGAATCACGCATGTTAGACCTTCAGGTCCAACAAGCGTGATTCAATACAATCTTCCTACGTTTATTCTATTCCAACATGTCAAAATTTGCAACAAGTTCAAACGCACTAGTCTCGTGCACCACTGGCTTCAATTAAATGAGCATGAAGAAAAACTTCCAGTATCTCCTCTCTTTCTTGGACACCTCTTTATTATACGTGCTCAATTTACATGTTGGTAGGTTAAAGAGCGAGTATAAATTCAGGACATCAATATTGTGCTTCCTAGGTATATGTGCATATGCTGGGCAAAATAGAAGAGCATGATCCTTCGTTTCAACTTCTAGTTCCGAACACCTATGCACAACCTCTTATGTGCTGGTGTTCCAACCTAACTCGAAATATAGGCATCCATTTTGGCCTACTAATTTGTGAAAGTAAGTAGCTTTGTTCTTTATACTCATGCATTGGATTAATATGCATCATGTAATAATGCTTTTTTTTTCTCGGAACTTTCATCAAACCTCCAAAACCTTTCATAGCTATTTCTGTGATGTACTTACGTACCTCCTGATACTTTTTAGCTCATTTCTCTACATCTGCAAACCAACCACTGTGTCGAGATTGGAGGAGCGCTTGGTGAGGAAGTCTATCCTCTGACATACCCTAATCCTGTTCACATACGTTACTAGATGACATATGGCCTCAAGTTCTAGAGGAAATAAACCTATTCAGCAAGCATCATATGATGTGGTGTTTGTGGCTTTACACCAAGTTCCTCCAACACAAATCATTTTTGCACTTAACAAAGTTTAAATTGAAACGAGAAAATTTAAAATTCCCGTTTGAAAGATTCCCTCAAAAGTTTTGGAAGTTTTTTAAAATGTATCAAATTAGAGGCAT
>JAANSK020269003.1:0-11788 GCA_011763485.2 Isoetes engelmannii
CGTCGTCGTGGGTATATATAGCAGAGCCTCTTTCGAGGCGCGCTATTCCGGTTCAACGCCAGTCTTGGACCTTCTTAACGCCTGCTCTGTTTCTTGCCCTGTTTCTTGAGCGCCTTCGGGCCACTATACTCTTGATCTTGTATAATAGAATTCTTGCCGGCGTACACTTCTGTATTTCTATTTCCGTGTATTTCGGTTAGGTTCGTGACATGAGTTAACAATGGAACATCTAGTTAAACTGTATGAACATTAACATGCTCACTTCATACTATTTTTTACAATTATGTGGATTGTCATGAAACTATCTGATGAAATTACGTGGTTGTCTGTATATTGACTAACATGCTAGAAATTTGATATTTTAGATGCCTCATCCAATTGAGTAGTTTAGTAGCAATATTCAGCAACAGAATGCTTTGATTAGCAAACTTGCCTGATAAAAGTAGCCCAACAACCAAACCAATAGGCTGTGATGTGAATGATATACTCCATCTATACTGACTGGTCATGCTTTATTCCTTGTGAGCAAATACTGGGTTCTGTCGTGGCTACTCTTCTAAAAGGTCCTTATTCTTCAGAGATCACATTCACACTTATTAAATTTATCTTTATCGTATCTGCAATAAATAAATAAATAAATAAATAAATAAAACTTTGGGACATGGTCTAGTGGTAGGACCTTAAACCGCGACACCCGAGGCCACGAGTTCAAACCTAACCAATATTGGTCTAGTAATGGGGACCTTAAATCTCATTGCCCGAAGGCCAAGGGTTCAAATCTGGCCAATATTTGTTTATTAATGGAGACCTTCAAATTCCATTGCCCCGAGGTCTTGGGTTCAAGAATTGTGGTAGAGATCTTAAACTTGCCATATGTAATGGATAATCATATGTAATGCAGCTCCTAGCATAGAATCGGGGGTCTTGGGTTCAAGAATTGTGGTAGAGATCTTAAACTTGCCATATCTAATGGATAATCACATGTAAAGCAGCTCCTAGCATAGAATCGGATTGATCGCCCCTAAGTAGTGGATGGGTTCAAGAATTGTGGTAGAGACCTTAAACCTGCCATATGTAGAATAATGAAGTAAAATCTATTCATGATGTGATGATGAATAGACTGACGTCCTTCAATAATCACTTAAAAAAATTGGGATATATTTGTATAATTAATCTTTATCTGCAAGAGTTGTTCCATCGCATGAATAGAGACCATCAACCTGCCATATGTAATGGATAATCATATATAAAGCAGCTATTGAAATGATCGCACCTAGGTAGTTGGCTTCCATGTGCTATGTAGAATAAAGTAGAATGTACTCATGATGTGATGATGAATAGACTGACTTCCTTCAATTTAAGTAAGGAAGAAAAAACTGTAAAACTTTGGAATTTATTTGCGTAATTAATCTTTATCTGTAAGAGTTGTCCCATCGCATGAATAGCCCCATGTGGTGTAGAGTTTAAAGACTGTCTAAAAGCTTTAAGCAGAAAATATGTTATGTTGTAAAGTTCTTGAGCAAAAGAATGTATATGCCATAAAATCATAGGAAAGAATTTGTGGAGCAAAAATTACAGAGTAACAATATTAAACATAAGCTTATAAAGTCTAAGTCTCTGTTAGAAAAGGACTTAAACATAAAACTTACAGAGTAGGATAAGTGGGAAGAGCCTCCGTTTAAGTGTGACAATTTTAAACGAAAGAAGGGAGATGTAAGGAGATGTAGACAAAGAGGAAAGCAAGGAACATTTCTTCTTCAGTCCGTTAGATAGAGTGACACATTTGCACAACATATATGAGCAATGTTGGAGGGAGACCAGAGCTTTTGACCGTGCAACCTGCTCTGCATGAGGCAAGGAAGAGATTCAAAGATTGTTTGCCTTTTTGCAATCTAGACCTAGTTCTGAACTAATTCTTATAGACCTCTTATAACAAAGACAGGAAGCGGATTGCAGAATATTATGGCTATAAACATGGCATATTCTGGATGATGTTATTAGCTCCAAATATGCAACTTTAATTTGCAGCTCATTCCGGATATGCACATATACCGTTTTAAAGGGCCATCCAACAGCATGTTCCGTCTTTGCATTTCGCAAAAGAAATTGGTGCTAAAAAGGATATAGATATATACAGTTTAAAATATGGAAAGCAATAATAAACCTCCATGTTGCATGTTTCTATAGGTTCTGAGGACGGGCCATGGCGATTCTTTCCTGAGGAAACCCGAGCTACATCATTTCAACATTACCACATACACATAGCCCACATGACCCACATGAATGCAGCTTAATGAATGCTTAATTGCGTACATAAAAAAAGCTTTTGAAGGCAATGAATGCTCTAATAATACAAATGAAGCTCTTAACAGTTGAGTTCTCAAAATCACAGAATTAGAGCTTGCCTAACGGGGTTGGAGCTGCCAAGCCATGCTTTTAAGTCAGACCATATGCTTGTTATAAATGATTTTTGAATTTTGAGCGATAACAGATAGCATCTCGACCAAGAAGAGACATGTCATTTGCAAGAAGGGTTTGAGCGCACATCACCTGGATGTGGAGGTGGGCAGATGGATGAAAATAGCACGTGAGCACAAGGTATGCCATGCATGTGGTTCAAATGAGGTTGAGGACGAAGTGCACGTAATTCTGAGGTGCCCAACGTACCAAACTCTATGAGGTAGGGTTGACATTAGAGTCACTGATCTTATATCCTTTTTCCAACTTCCAGCAAGCCGTATTGCAAGTTTTATGTTAGATGTATTACAACTGCGAGAAATATTTATAAAGATATTTAGAGGCATAATTGGTGAGGAAGAGGAGAGCAAGCTGGATGATGAGCCTCTCATTTCGGAAGGCTCATCTCACAAAAATATTTTTAATTTTGAAAATGTTTTTCTAGATGTCTCATAGGTCTGATGGTCTCAAAAGACGGAATGATACACTTCACTTTACACACCTTTCTCTCTCTCCCTCCCTCCCTCTCCCTCTCCCTCTCCCTCTCCCTCTATCCCCCATCCGCATTTGCCTTTAGTGGCAATCGAAAGATATTGATATTACAAGTCATACATACATGTCTACAACATGGTGGCACCCACTCTCTTATATTATAAAATACGAAACAGATATGTACAATAACTTCAAGTAGACAATTCCGAGTTCTGTCTTATATATCTTGTCATTACACGTTTTTTGTATACAGGAATGCTCCTCTGCCTTGAATTCCGGCGAGGAAGGCTGGCTGACGCGCGAAGCGCGGAGGCCTGCCTGACTCGCCGAAATTCAAGGCAGAGGAGGATTGGTGTAACGTGAAAGCAGGGTGGCCGTAGATTCGGCGCCACGTGTCGCACATCCAACGGCTAAAATAAAGAATGTCATGTGGAAATAAGAATGTCGTGCAGAATCGCGGCCCAAAATAGAGGGCGACATTCTTGAAAAGAACTGCTGCCACGTGGCAAGGCGCGATTGGCTGTCGGGGCAGAATCTACGGCACCCTGCTTTTACGTACTTTACCCTACTTAATTACTAGGTAGATGTAGATGTTATAATTTTGTTGTCTTATTAATGTACCATAAAGCTTAATCTAGAAAAGGCATCATGTCTATGCCGCTAAAATAAACCCACTCAACGACCCCAGAGATCATTCATAACCACAATATGGAGCTTGGGGTCATAAATCTTCATGCGGGTATGCCACTTGTCCTCTCCCAATGGAACGGAATGAAAATAGGGCAGTCCCATTCCGCTTCACCAATGATTCCGGGTAGCTTGACTTTGCATATCCTTCATATCCATATCCGCCGCAGATTTTTATTGCTTCAACGAAGAATACATTGATACGTTGCTGAATTTTGCACTAAATGTATGGATTTAGTTGCACCCTGCTCCTTACAATGCCGAGAAAAAGAGAACCAGAGATCTGTGGCATGAAGATCCAGCAATTATTGTCCTTCCATTTGATCATTAGCCTGTAAACCGACAAGAGGAGGAGATCGATGGCACTAGCTATGGCAGGAGAAGGATGATTCCTCCGTTCTGTTTTTGCTCCCCCAAGCTCTATATTGTGGGGTCTTGGCAAGTGGGGGAGCATTCGCTTGTTAGCAAGTCACCTGCTCCTAGCTCATGTCGGTCGCAGGACCCGACCTGCTAACAGGGGAATGCTCCCCCACTTGCCAAGACCCCATACATGATAGTATATATTTTAAACATATTCAACTGCAACATCTGCCACTATTGCTTTAACATACACAGTAAAGGAAACATTTTAGCCGCAATGGGATAAGATACATTCATCCATTCCATTTATTAGAGCCATCGTCATGTATTTTTTGCATTATTAGCCAAGCTAGTTGCATATCAGATGGTCGAGCAGGGCCTGACAGAGGTACTGCAGCTTTCCACATTGCAATAGCAAACCACCCGCTTGACCCAGGTCCTCGCGGACACGTATTTTGGGAGGGCTCGCCCCCACGGGCAAGTCAGGACCTCCACCTTTCCCTGGAATCGCTAGTTTGATGAGGAATGCTGCGAGTTGAAGCGCTAGCTCCACTGGTCACCGACCCCAATGAGCACCCCCAAGCCATATCTCAAGAGCAAGAAGGCTATTTATCTTGCGGACTGTCAGCACTAAATCTTCTGCCTCTTGGAGCGTCCACCCAGGAGCTTCTGGAGAGAGGTGCTAAGGAAGTAACGACAGCCCTTGGGAGGCATTACTGCAGAGCAGTGGGTCCAGTACCTATAGTAGTTGTATGATCCTCCAGGCAGCCAGGCCCCAGTGCTCCCTCACAGACGGATTGCCATTAATCATAACAGTGGACGACGTGATCATGGGCCTCCAGCGTGTTGCCAACGGAAGGCAACATATAACTCCTCAAATGGGCTGGGCTGCCACTGGTGCCCGTGCTAACAACAATGTTCAATAGGGCACTACAGGAAGGACTTCCACCACAGTGGACATGTAGCAGGGTTGTCCCCATATACAAGGCTGGGGACCTAAATTGTCTGGCCAATTACCGCACCATAATGGTCAGCTCACTCTTTGCGAAACTTTTGGCTACCATTATTGAGCAGCGCATAACCATATGGGTGGAGAACTCAGAGGTTCGTGCTCTTACCCAGGCAGGCTTCTGCCCTGGACACTCCACCATTGACCATTTATTCGCTCTGCGAACCATCGTCGAGCACAACAGGAACCGTCGATAAGACCTCTACTGTTGTTTCGGTGATTTCGCCAAAGCTTTTGACACGGTGCCCCGTGACAAGTTATGGAGCAGGCTGCAGCAGCTCAACACACTCCTAGACTTGCAGAATGCGATCCACATGTTGTATGAGGCATGCTCCGGATGCCTGGCCGGAACAACTGGTGAACAGCAGTATTGGAGTGCGCCAAGGTTGCCCCCTCTCGTCTACACTTTTCGGCCTCTACATTGACCAGTTGGAGCAGTGGATGGCCAAACACGGAGGAATGGGCTCCCCGTTGGTACACCACATTGTCAGGCAGCTGATCTATGTTGATGATGTTGACATCCTGGCGCACACCCCAGAAGACATGCAACGCCATCTGGACGCTCTTGCCACCTTCTGCCAGCATACCAGCATGCGAGTCACCGTGGCAAAGATTAAGGTCCTGTTCGTCTCATCTTCTCATCACAAAGCAGGGGCAACTGTAGAGGTCACTCCCACCTATAAATATTTGGGAATAGAGTTCTCTACTACCATGCATTGGGATAGCTGCATCCAACTGCAGGTTGCAGCAGGCTGGAAGGCCTTTACACGCCATGCTGTAGTCACCAGACAGAGTTGTATGCCTGGGACCATCAGTCACGCCTCTTCAGAGCTCTGATTGAGCCAGCTCTCTTGTACGGGGTGGAAGTTTGGGGCCCGGCCGTATCCGCCACCACCGGGGGTGACCTTGTACGAGTACAGAAGGCTTTCTTGGAGCACGCACTTGGGGTGAAGACTATCTTCTTAAACATAAACCAATGGGACTTCTAAGGCAATAAATGTGTTTCAAAGGTCTTCACACGTAAATTTTAGATATGAATTCGTGCGTGCAGAAAAAAGTGGGACTTGCATGCGATCCACTTTAATCAAATGGAGCTTTGAGACGATCATTTCTTCCGTGGAAAACCCCGCCAATTCCAAGAGACCATCCGGAGGCACATTTCCTATTTGCTGACGGCAAATATATAACCAGACACAGTTGCAGCGGTAGAGCAAGAACTGGCAGTAGCAGAAGCAGGAAGGGGAGCACGGGCAGTGGTAGATGAGGGAACCAGAGCAGGATGTGGAGCTGAAGCGGACTAGGTTGGAGCATGATCAGGAGAGGCAGAGGCTTCAACAAAAGGGCCCCAAGTGCTCACAACAATGTTTGGCTGTTGGAACATCCCTCATTTTGCCTCAAACTAGTCTTGCGATTCTTCCTTGGTGACAGATGCTCTTAACCTGGACTAGCTCGTGCTTAGGAGACTCCTAAGAGAGAGATTGTAGTCAGCATACAGGGACGTCCTCTTCAACTTCTTCCTCTGGCGCAATATAACCCCTCGTACTTGTACATACGCAACCATGAATGTGACAAATGGTGGTGGCCAGGGCATTTAGCACGATGGCGGCTTGCTCTAACAATGTGTACAGGTGCGTGGAACATCATATGACGATGTCTACGTCTGGAGGCGTTCATTGCGATTCTCCCCTTCTTGTTTCAGAATGCCCCGAATCACCAAATTATGGCTCCTCCGTTTGAACTCGTGAAGATCTCCCATCTTCGGGTCAATGTCGATCGTGGCGGCATACGTTGTTTGCTATCTGGGAAGCATGGGTTGCTGTGGGGAAATGTGATGCATGTCTAGGCTAATGTTGCATGGGCATTTGAAGATGTGTGGCCGCCGGAGTACTTGGAGTGGTCTCCGCCTTCTGAAGTCGGAAGCTCAGAACATGTTGGAATTATTACTGCCTGGCCAACTTGTGTACGATTGTTCCAGTTTCTCATGAGCATCTGCATGAAGGTCTTTACCCTGTTGCACTACAGCTGCAATAGCTCCTGCATCTCCAGTTCTCGAGTAGCGGAGCTATATTCCAGCCTATATAGCCGGGAGGTAACTGCAGTATCTATCAAGGTTGTCTTGATTGCAGTAACCCCGTTCTGAAGGGTCTGGTGCAGCGACTGGCTTCCTCTAGCAGCTGCATAGACTGTCCTCTGGACGGTGATGATCTCCTCGACATCTGATTAAAGATGGGAGATAGTAATGGTCGTCTCCTGCTCAAAGCATTCTCTGCTTTGTGCCATGGCTTCGGCCCTGGTAGACATGGTGTCTAGATGGGTTGTAGGCTAGCAAGAACCAGCTTATCCTACTATCTTTTGAACTGCAATAAGCGGATGCTGTTCTGCAGTTGTTGTATGTGGGCTTCTATCTCTTATGCCCATTGTTTCCTTGTAGCCAGTTGCCTTTTGAGCACCTGAGGTACTAAGAATTGCTTCTCTTATGCCATGCCCGCAATCCGAATGGAGTTATTCTCAACCATCGTCTGGATTTATCTCCATCTCTCCTTGGAAGGCTGGTGTGCTGCCCGATTTGAGCTGCAATCATGGGCCCGCCGAGTCGACATGAAGCTCTTGAAAACTATGTCCAGTGTAAGATCTAGAGCTTGAAAACTATGGCACAAGAAAGTCTTGAAAACTATGTCCAGCAGATCTTGAGCACAGGAGTAAAGCGTTTTGGAAAACTATGGCGCTGTGAAAGATCTCGCACAAAACAGAGAAGTCCACTGGAAGATCTTTTTTGCCACACAAAAAATATCGAAGAAATTTTACACAATATAAAACAAGAAGAAAATACCAGTAATTTCAACCAAACGTGTATTACGTACGTCTTTGTGATTTTATTTTGTATCGTGCTTCAAGGTGGATGATGCAATACTTTGCTTTTTCTTCTCTTACAAGTATATTAAATGTCGATATTCAACCTCCTCCATTTGATGGTGGACATGTAGATAAAGACTTGCACGTTGGAAATGTCCGCTTTAGCATGATTCCTAGAAGGCAGCATTTAAAGAAGAAGAAGCAAAAATAAGTTTTTTAACGTCCACGTGAACCCAATCGGGTTATGGAGGTGGTAAGCTTTTACTCTTTCATGAGTTGCTAAATAACAATAACTATGAAGTGTGACACCTATGGTCGTCACACGGGCATGTATCTAGAACATGGAAGATGTGGTGAAGGGAAAATGGGTAGAACGTGACAATGCTACTATTTATATGGACGACAATGTCAACATCTCGGCTTTCTTGTACGATATGCAAGCTGTAAAAGTCAAGAAAATATTCTTACATACATGCTAGGAAATTCATAATAGGGCCTTTAATATTCGCCAATGTCGTGTTTGAATCACACTAAAAAAACTGGAAAAAAAAACTACTTTATTCCCTATTTTGTGCTCCGTTATCAGCCACAGATAAGTCGTAGATATGGGATGAATATTCAATATATATGCCTTCATTTAACACTGCCGAATTACGACGCTCGGCCTTTCGCATACTTTTACGGAACAATTTAGCAACGGAGGGCCTAAATAAAATTTCAACATAGACGGCCCGCCAAACATAGGGCAGATTTTTTCCACTCTCTCTGCGCTTCCAGGAGCTTTCATCTTTGCGCGTTGCAGCATCTCTTGATAAGTAGGTGCACGAAGCGTCTCATCACCGGAATCGCAGGTTTTTGTTTCATCTCTCTGTTATTTATATCGGCATATCAGGCGAAAAGCTACTATAGATTTCTGGAATCAAGAAAGCTTTCTTTTCCCGCTCTGACAAATTGCGTCTTTATTCCATCCTGCAGCTTCTTTATTGGACAAATCTCGATAATCTCGACTCCAAATCTTAAGATCTGCTTCTTGAGACATGGCTAGAACGACTAATTCCATTATGTACGCTATCTTTTTGGTATTTACCCTTATTTCATTCTGTTATGCTCGATCTACGCCAAACGGAGCAAGGATGGAAGCATTACCAGCGCTGCAGTACTTTTCTGAGCCTTCAATGAGAAAAATTGGGGGAGATTTAACAGAGCAAGAATGTTTAAAGGAATGCTTAGATACATGGAGCTGCAAGGCGGCAGTATATAGGAAGGAAACAAAGTCTTGTTTTCAAGCAGAGGAGCTGCCGGCCATGAATCATGCACAATTCGAAGGCTGCGAAGATGCAACATACATGAAAATGGAAGGGCGAGGCAGGCAAATGTTGCAATTAAAGGGCCGCACCAAAGCCATAGTCATAACTGTCATAGTTGTGATAATTGTGGCAGTTCTTGCTTGCGTTTGCTGCGTCTTCAAATGCCTGTGTTGCTGCATCTAGGCCTTCTGCCAGATCCTTTGGCTTCCCTTGTTCATTCTTGTACATGCATTTGTCCATTTGCCTGTGATTTTTTCTATTGATTTAGCCTATAGAACATTATTTCTTGTCTAAAGAAATCAGATACTTCTGCATTTTTCTTGCAGAACAGTTGTTGTTATTAAATGTGATAGTATAGCATCACATGGGACTTGAATAATTTAGATATACTTCATATCCATCTTCATCCACAATGGTTATAGATTTTGTCTTTGATGAAGATAAGTAGGTAGCAATATCACAAACGTTAAAACAAAGCAAAAGAATTTGAACCACAAAATGCTTGACATATCCTTACTTATCCTTATTCAAAGGGCAACGCATATGCCTTGCAACGTATATAACAGCAACATTTTTGGCCTTTTGTTTCAAGTTTCCAACGTGTATGTAATCTTACTACCATCAATATTGTTTGCCACCTACGGGTCTTATTGCATATGTAAGAAAAAAAGCACCTTCAAATGGCACCTTCGGGGAAAAAAAGCACCTTCAAATGGCACCTTCGGGGGACATCTTCTTTAGGATATGGTACAACTGGCACCTTCGGGGGCTGAAGATAGCTTTACCTTGGTTTTGGTTGATGATGCCCTCCGAGATCACCAAATGGGATCCTCTCCTCCGGTATCCCGACATGGGATCCCCTTCTCCGGGATCACACAGTTAGCTACGTAGTTAATGACTTACTGTGCAGTTTTCCCTGATTTTTGCTGGATTGGGGCAAATCCATACAGTTAGCTGCGTAGTTAATGACTTACTGTGCAGTTTTCCCTTATTTTTGCTGGATTTTATTTTTGCTGGATTGGGGCAAATCCATAGCAGTCTGATGAAGTTATATTCATGATATAATAGGGTAGAAGTAAATCATTTAAGCTTGTGAATAAGATTGTAACTAATTAGGACCTTTTAGGCATTTGTTCTAAGGTCGAACATATGGTCGACTGGCAGATATACAGGTTTAGAAAGTCTCAAAGAGACATGTAAATTAGATCAAAATATACATTTGTAATTGGACTCGGAGAATACACAGTTAAGGGAGATCGGATCGGGTTTGATCCGTCCAGAGTTATTTGCATCTGTATTTTTCATTTCTTGTTTCCGAAACCTAATTAGTCCTAATCGTTGAATGATACCACGGGTTTGTGTTAACGGCTGAATAAATCTTTGTCTTGCACCTTTGGTTTTGATTAAGTGCATATTGAAATCTTACAGTGGTATCACAGTCAAGCAATATGGCGTCCAGGATGGGAGCTAGTCTGTTAAATAACATAGAAGTGTTTATAAGAGGTCCTGGGATTCAAGTTTGGAAAGAAAAAATTAAACATGTGCTAGAAACTGAGAATTTGTGGTATTTAGTAGCAGGCAGTCCAAGCACAGTTGCTACCACAGCAAGTTCCAGCTCTGGAGGGAACGATGAAGCCAGTTCAGTTCCTCAAGTTGACGAGGCCACAAAAATTCAGCAAGCAAAAGGTATTATCACAGCTAAGGTTGGCTCTTCAAATCTTTTAAGATTGAGAAATAAAGGTCCCAAGGAAATGTGGAGGTATATGTTAACTCATTTTGAATCCAAAACTTCCTCTCAAATTGATGTACTAGAGAAGGAGTTAAAAGAGCTGAAAATTCAGGATAAAGAGAAGATTCCTGAATTTTTCCAGAAGTTTGATAACATAATAGCCTATTTAGAAGGGGTTGGAAACACTGTGACATAACAGTACCAAGTTTTGGCTATTGCTAGAGCGGTGGAAGAACATGGCATGCTAGGATCTTTGATCAGAAATACAACAAAAAATAGAGATGAAGCAGAGGAGAAAGTGAGAACAGAATTTGAGCAGAAGGATTTCGTTGCAAAAGAGGATTCTGAAAAGGCTGAAATATTATATGCAACTAAGTACAACACTACAAGAAAATCGGGTATCCCGCGACGTCGACGCGCCACGTCTGTGCGACGTCGTGTTGCAAATTGCAACGCCGGATCGTACAGACATCGCGACCCGCAACGTGGCGTTGCAGAGACGTCGCGTGCGACGTCCCCGGACGTCGCCTGGGATGAGACGCGACATGGAGCCGACATCTGCGACCACGTTGCCAAACCCACGTCGCCAAGCGTTTATTTGCCGACGTCGCATCGCATGCGACGTGGATAACATGGCCAGCGGAGCATGACGTGGCAACGCTCATTCTGACGTGGCCTCCACTTCGGTACGTGCCTGCTGGCCACGACGTCAGGTCGCATGCGATGTCGACGACGTGGCAAACTTTATCTGACGTGGCATCCACTCTGGCACATGGTCCGCTGGCCATGACGTCAGGTTGCATGCGACGTGGATGACGTGGCAAAGTTTATCTGACGTGTCATCCATTCAGGCACATGTTCGCAGGCCACGACGTCAGGTCGCATGCGACGTGG
>JAANSK020269014.1:0-11787 GCA_011763485.2 Isoetes engelmannii
TGCTGACATGTGTCAGTACGGCAAAACGGAGGCCCCCCCAACGGGTTCCGTCGAAAATTGGGGGTGATCCCGGAGGCTGGGAAAAACACCTCCGGGATCACCCAAACCGGGGTAACATTATCCTCACCCTTTTTATTCTTGGCATTCGACTTCAGAAATGTTGCACTACTTTGTGAGCTTACAAATGTTTTTCTTTGCAACATGTTTTTTCTAAAGTTTGTCTCTCATTTCCTCTTTAGATTAAGAATAGCTTATAATTCTTTGGCATGTTTGCTTGAGCATCTCAAATTTTTTGTTCATACTGTTTACTTCTGCAATGTGTCTCCATCTTTGGATGGGTTCACTTTGTAATAAAATAAGAATGTGTCTTCCTTATAATTTGATTTAACAAAGACAACATTCTACTTACGTTTACTTGCAACCATACAACTCATTCATGAAGACCCGGTGGAAGCCTCTCCCTTTTCTAAGATAAGATAAGATAAGATAAGATCAGATAAGATAAGATAACATTTTTATCATCCACGGAGGCCAATTGGCCTATGGGACCTGTATAAGAGAAGCAGTATGCGCATTACGGCCCGGATGAAAAAACCCCGTGGGGAAAAATCGTGGCCACAATGGGCATGCTAGTATACAGAATCACATTCACGATGTATCCGAGCAAAGCCGTTTCCGTTCGTCCAAGACCTCATGGATGTATGACCCAAGAGTCCCCATGGCGTCACTGTTGAGCAGGAGATAGAGTGCCTGGCTCTATATCCCTAATTGCGGGTATCGGTCCCGAATTTGCTCATAAGCAGGGCATGTCTATAGGGCATGGTGTTCGTCCTCAATGATGTCTTGGCGGCAGCTCCAGCAAGTTCTAGTTTCGCGTGCTTCCCTTGGTGGCCCCCTGTTCGGATGGACAGCCTACGCTTCTTCATAGAGAAGGGGGCGCTCAGGTATTGCTGGGGGCCTCGGGCGAGCACCCGAGGCCCCCAACAATACCCGAGATTAATTAGAAGACCCTGTGGAAGCATCTTCGAAAAAAGAGCTTAATTAAGGTTTGGATTTATAAACTCAAAATATCTCTCAGGCATGGTCAAAGGTTAGGGTGTATGCGTAGAAAGATATGCCAGCCTTTTGTATAACAAACAAGGAAATGGGTTATCTGACATGTTTGTTTAGAGCTGCAAACCATTGGATGCAAGGACATAAGACCTGCAACATACAACCTTAAACCACTAAAATGGGAGGAACTTACACGCTTATGGGTAGTTTCCTACTTCATGAATTCAATTCCTACTTGAGCCTCATATCTAGAGCATAAATCAGACTACATCAATGTGCATCTGCGCATATAACAATTGGAGCAACAAAATCTGGTGGCAATCTTCTAGGCTGCAATTTAATTACAATCACAGATAAACAAACAAAATTAAGGATGTTGAATAGGGAAGAAATGGCATGAGAATGTTAGTATCTAATATCTGCAATCACAAATGATATCACATCGCTCAATGGCAATGTAACTTATACAGCCATTTTCCTAATCATTTGGGTGGAGGATGTGGTCCATTGCGGCATCAGAGCAATATTTGTGGTGGCATGTATTTACTGGTCTTGTGCTACAAATCAGAATTAAGAAGCCATTAAGATATAATATATGCCAGCTTACTGGTCTTGTGCTACAAATCAGAATTAAGAAGCCATTAAGATATAATATATGCCAGCTTTTTGCTCCGAGTAACCTGTAACTCCTCATCTTCCTGGATGTGGCCATCATTTCTTGATTCTACTTCGCAGCTTCTTTAGTTGGATGGGCACATCTAAGTGGATGGAAACAGCTTGCTACATTTGTGTTGGTGTTTCAAAGTCTAAGGTGGTTCTGAAAAAAAAAAAATTGTAGATGCAGATCAATTCTATGCTTGAAAATTTTTATTTGAAAAATTAATGTGACATCTTAGGCATCTCCAATTGTTATAGAGCCTGGTCTGTCGTACACATTACAATAGTTTGGAATACTGCACTACTTTTATCCAAAAGTCACCGACGTGGCTTGTAAAAGCTATCTTCCACCGACTTTCTTGTTGATTCCCATTTTGATATCAATTTCCGAAGTGAATAATTTGGGATTACTTCCCTATGCTCAAACTCGAGGTTTGTCATGGGAGATGTATTATGTTTCTCCATCCATTGCTTAATTGCAGAATGTTCATATGTGTACCCATCAATCACTACAACTGGTTGCTGCATAATTTCCTAGAAAATTGAAAATTGAGTTCAACATCATTTACTCTCTCTTTGAGCTAAGATTGTAATAGATGTTAGCTATACTAATATGCAAAAAAATGAAGTAGAAATCTCTTACCTGTCGAAGAGGGCAAAGGAAGATTGGTGGGATCAGATCATTTCCTCCTCCAACAAGTTTAGTGTCTATAGCAACTAATTCCTCAACTAATGGACGAACTCTATCCAACACCGATAGACAGGCACTCAACTTGGGCCTCTGATATTGTTTCAAACTTGCACACTGTAAAGCAAGAGAAGCAACTTCTGTGGCTTTTTCAAGGGGCCATTCACCAGCTGATTGATCCAACACGTCATTAAGGGTTCCAGAGTTTACCGCCATCTCAACAAGTTCAAGGGCTTCCAATGGTGAACCACTTGCAGTGAGTAACTGTACTATGACAATTCCCAAAGAATAAATATCAGATTTAGGACCAAAATGATGGGTTTGTTGATATTCTGGATCCAAATGGGCAAATGCCTCAGGTGGTCGTTTGCCCTCAATATCTGTAACTGCAACATCTATTGGAGCAGTTGCTATTGGTCTTGCTAATTTACTAACATTATTGTGATTCAGCAGTATATTGCCTAGCTTCAGATCATAATGGAAGATTGCTTCTGGTCTTGAATTATGAAGAAAATGCAGTGTTGTTGCTATTTCAGCTGCAATCCGAAATCTGGAATACCATGGAAGAGGATGAACATTACTTTGGTGTAATAGACAATCTTCTAACCTTCCATTCTCCATATATTCATAGACAAGGCACCCTTTTTCTACACAAGCTCCCAATAGACGTACAATATGTGGATGATGTGTATGACCTGAAATTTCGACCTGGTACATAGTAATCAGTCAATACATAACATTCACGAAACTGTATAAAGGTCTTTAGGATGTGCACATAATTTGGGCAGTATTTTGGTAATAAGATAGCGAAGTTTCATAAATTAAGAATTTCCTATGGAACATTTCAAGATGAGACATGAGCGTCAAGTTTGAATATTTTCTTGTCATCACAGACGTGTCCAGTTGATGACAAGCTACACAGTAATCAAGAAGTAACCCCAACAGTGAAACTCAACGAAATAATAGAACTTAACTAAGGAACGTGAGACTCTGATGGAGAAGATCCTTTCCGTATGACGAGAATTAGATACATCCTAATGCATACCTCATGAAGGAAGTTTTGTGAGCATTCAAATCCATCTTCTTTAGGTACTTTAATGGTCACAGTTTTAGAGTCGAGACTTCCTTTATACACCACAAAATACCCTTGATCATCAAGCTTGAGGCCTGGAGAAAAGTTGTTCGTTGCAGCCTGAATCTGTTGAAAAGTATATTCTTTATATTGATTGTACAAGTGGCCATTGCTTTCAAAAGGATCTGCCGGCTCCGCCATTGAAATCTGCAATAGAAATTATTTGAACAAATCACTTCAATCCTAATACACTCAGAGCTCCTGATAACTAGATCTGGACTCACCCGATCACTCCCATAGTACAAATCTTTAATGGACTCAGTTGTCGAATTTTCAGTAGTTTGACTATCACGACCAGACATGAGAGAAGTTGCAGAATTTGAATGTGAGACTTGATTGACAGGCCTGCTCCATAGGGATGACATAAACCCTTGATTTACGTGTTTTTCTGATGAAGTTGAGCGTCTCCATGGACCAGTTAGACCAGATGCCAAATCAAGGATTTCAAAACCACTGTCACGAGATGCAATAGAACCGTCCATACCTCCTGAATTTTCATACAGAACATAGCATGAGATAATAAAGCTTTCTCTAATGCAGAGAGACTAGATTGAACCCAAACCTTGTTATGATATCTCCATAAAACTCCTCAAATACATGCTTTTGCACTCCCACTATACAATCTGATGTCCTCGTCTTCCAATAGTTACCTAGCCACCTATAACAATTGTCAGCAGATAACAATACCTATAGAACAAAAGTGCTGTATATAAACCTGGTCCATTTGCATCAGAGGTCTGCATAAGCAAGGGTCTTCCGAAATCGTGTTCTTTACCAGCATATACTTCCATGTATTTCTCAGCAAGAATTATCCCAACTGCCACAGAAAGAAGGAAGAGATATAAAAACGAGAAAGGTAAAAGCAGTGCAGGTTCAACGAAAATTAACACTAAAGACAGGAGATGTAATGACCAGTAAAGGACCTGAATGCAAAAAATATATATAGATCATACGTGCTGCAGATGGGTCATCAAATTACCATTAGGTGCGAAGGCTGATGTAATACTAGGATGAAGATCGTGACATCGTTTAGCGCCCATCTGAATACTAGGTTCTGAACAATTCGCTGATTGCACGACTCAGCTTGCCTGTGGAGATGGGCGCCCACCTTTGATAACTAACTAGGTAAGCATCCCTGAACGTGAAAGAGCTTGTTTTATCTCTATATTTTGAAGTTTTTTTTAAAACATGCAAGTGGGTCTCACTTCCCCAGCCTGATATTATCTTGCCGTAAACAAGAGCGCCGGATTGGCCGACCATGACGACCGCTACAGACGACCATTGTGATACCCACGACGATGGCCCGACCACGTCTTCTTCACTCCAGAATGGTGCGTGTTTTGTTTCTGCGATATGCCTTGCTTTTTCAAATGGAGTTTTCCTTTTATCGTCCATTGTGAACTGTTCACAAAAACATATGCCCAGTTGCTTCTCATATACTATGGCAGTATTTATTTTGACAAGCTATATTGAAAGTCAAGACACTGTTTTTATCAATTAGCTGTTTTACTTCCTGCATTTTTCGAATTAAAGCATTGATATATGCTACAGAAAAGAAGGACAAGATCGATGCAATATGGAAGTCCCTCAATTCAAACGATCCAGGGGTTACTGCAAAGGCAACAGCTGTGATCCAGGGAGCAATCCATGGCAAGTCATCAGACCGCAAAAAAAAGGTCGAATCATACACAAAGAGGAAGAAGCATGTTCCTGTAAGATTTTTCAAGTAGTTTCATTTAGTTTGTCAAATTAGAGGCACCTGGGTAATAACTGATCCCACGTTTGCTCAGGAATGGATGATCAGTCTTGGGATTTCTCCAAAGGCCCAGGAACCTAGTAAAGACAAAGAAAATGGTTGTAAAGAAATAAGCAACAATGATGCTGAAAAGGAAGCAGTATTGAAAGCAGCAGCTGCAGCACTTGCTGCTGCAAAAGCTACTTCTGGAGGACTGAAAGATGAAAAGGTTTTGATGTTTATTTCATCAATCTTCAGCACACTTACTTTCAGAACTAATTTTAGATTTCTTCTCTTTTATGACTTTATATGATAAAGGCACCATCATCAACACTTTCCACATTGATAAGAAGTATCTCTCGTTGTGGGTTCAATTAGAATAGTTATATCTTCTAATGTATTCTGCGAGATCGTGTGTTTTGTCTCCGCCTAGAGGTTTTGGCAGAATCCCTTTATGGGCATAGAATATATTATAAGATGTAACTTTTTTTATTGAACCCAGAATGAGAGACACACTTTCTATCAATGTGGATAGTGTTGACAGTGGTGCTATTATCATCTTATGCCTGGGTCATGTGTTGGAACCAAGACTCTTGTCGCCGCTTAAATGGTCTTTGATAGAATCTTCCCATCCTCCAGCAATGATTATTGCTTGTGATTTGTCTTGTCTGTTGAAGCTGTTTATAATCTACTCATAAGAAACATTTCCTCTCTGCAGATAAATGTGGAGTCATCTGGGGACAAGTTGAAGGATCTTAAAGAAGGTGCCCATGAGATTGAAGCTGTGAAGCGAAAAGCTGAAATGCAATCAAGTTCTTCTAAAGGCCTTGATGCATTACTTGAAAAGATTGGCAAGAAACCAAAAGGTAATATTCTAGACAGATCAAGAAAGGATTGGGGTGAATTCAAGGAAGAAAAAGGCATTACTGAGGAACTTGAAGCCTATAAGAAGAGCGGCGAAAAGTATCTGGACAGAGTAGCGTTTCTACAAAGGGCAGAATATAGAGAATATGAGAAGGAAAGAGATGCACGCCAAGCACTTCATGCAAAGAAGAAGCCAGATGGCTCTTTAATGGAGTCTGAAGATTGAATGCGAGTACATCTTTTCCAGCGCTCTAAAGATCTGCTAAGCAGTTCGTTCATACATTATTATTGCATTCGTGGCATTGTTGAGTAATCAAATCCTTCCAGATTAGGGAAAGAGCACTTGCTGCAAGATGTGCCTTAAGGAATATCAATATACTTGATCCAGGCACTAAATGAAAGGTCTTTGGCAGTTTTGTTCAGATGTCACTTATGCTTCAATTTTTTAGATAATTATATAAGCTGGAATAGACCTTGCATGTTAGTCACATTTGAATACGCATTGTGAAGGAAGCTTTTAATGCTATCTCACCTTAGCAATCCATTGCTATGCTTAGTTAGCAACCTAGGTAGTATTCTTAAAATTTTAAAGGTAACTTTAGCGCCTGTGGTCTGTAATTCTGGTTTTATTCCTCCAACCAGTACGTATAACCCAATCTTCAACTCCTTCAAATTAAAATTCATGATAATATCCTCGTTTTATATCGGGGGTGCTGATTTGTTCTATGTGGAATGCATATAACTTCATAAATCTATGATACTCATTGTCAGGTGGTTTTCATGAATAGCCTTGGTTCGTGAAACTTTTTGGCCTAAACCATCAAGTTTCCTACTGTTCTAAACCTATCTGGCAAACTTATAATAACTATTCTGCAATTCTATTGGAAAAACCAAGAAAAACTTATATTTTTAGCGGGGAATTTTCCTATTTTCATCATGCATGCTTGTGAATTTCAAAAGTTATCGGCCACATCCTTTTAAACCTCGGTATTTCCCGAACCAACAATAGGACTATGGGGAAAGCCTTGATTGATCAAGAAGACATTTCTGATGCGATATTGATCAAAGAATGTTCATGGAGACACAAAGCTGTTCATGGAGACACAAAGCTATGGGTAATGCAAATATGTATAGAGATAGATGAAGCTCTATATATGGAAAAAAGTATGTCCATTGTTCTGCTAATTTTGAGTATATGAAAAAAAGTATGTCCATTGTTCTGCTAATGGACACCTTCGTTCGTCAAAATTAGGTTGAAATACCCCACAAGTATCCCAATTCTAATGGCAAGTAATGTTGGTTTCTATGGAATCCAGCTTTAGCCATCCAGGAAGTGTAGAAGTTAGTAATACTAGTGGCGGCAAAGCACCATCGAGCAGATTTTTTAGAAAAGAAACAGGCTCTTGCAGAAACATGAAAGAATGGTAGACGCAAAGCTCATACAAGAGTACCTGATTTGTGCCTTAGATCCCTCAAAAAGGGAAGATGTCTTTGAACAGAGCCTCCGCTCTGATCAAAATAGAGTTTTCATGTAAGAGTTTTCCTGAATAAGATTAGAAAACTCCAGAAACGATGGGGCTTTTGCCTCAAATGCTTCAGCAGGTAGGGAAATTTTTTGTTTCCTTTCTGCTTCTACTTGAAAAAAACATCCGAAGCTTAGATGCTGTCGATTTGCCTCAGATGCCGGCTACAACGGCCTGCAACTTCTACCATGGCTTGCAAGAACAGAGATGCCGGAACGGATCTGCTGGAATAGTGCCATTGCGACAAGAAGAAACATATTCGGATTTTTTTAATCCACAATTCTGCGTCATTACAAGAAGAAGCAATTTTTTAATCATCAAGGTTGAAGAACTTGTTTGGTGGAGTTCAATAAGTCTTTTCAGGCGTGGGATATACGGGATCCCGGAGGTATTTTTTTGGGATTCCAGAGGGGGGATTCCGGAGGACGAATCCCACGTTGCTGCGCAGTAACGGTGTAGAAAATCTGGCCCTTCATAGGAAAATCATTGTTTTTTGTGGTGGGTTTTTCTCCCCCGATCCTCCACGGAATCATATGGGTCACTTCAAGGGTGGTCGTAATAGGCTGGAGCAAGGGCGCAGCTAGGAGCGAACGAGGAATCGAGGCGAGCGCCTCCCGGATAGAAGAGCTCTAATCTGGCTGAGAAAAGGCCCAAAACTGCGCAGTTATCTGTGCAGTTAACAACGGGATCCCGAATGCGGGGATCCCCCGCCTTATCCAGGGTAAGACTTCCCACTCTCACAAGATGCTCTAGTTGACTTGCGATTTGTGCGTTATAGTGGACATTTATAAACATTTAGTTGACGAGATTCCAAATATACCCCTAAATAATGCTGGGAAACAAGACAAGTCGTGTATATATTTAACAATGGTTCTGTCTGTTTGTTTTCGAAACAGCTCCTCATGTTCGAAGATGATGCAGGCAGTAAGAACTGGTGGGCCTCTAATATTCTTTCGCATGATTCCTGGCCTTTGGAGGCTTCCAAAATGGCTATGGATGTTCAACAATTTTTCGTTTTCTTATCTGTTACATTCAAGAGCCACTCCCAGAACGTAATTTTTCTGGTCCTCGATCATGCCAGGTACTTGATCGATCTAATACATTTCTTTATGTTGCATCTTATCTATCTAATAACATATTTTCTCTTCAAGGAGGTTGAGATTACGGCATTTTTGCTAATAATTTTTGAAGCCTTCTGTGATGTCTCACACAAGTCGCAATTCAAGTATATCTTCTCAAGGTTAGATTTTTGTCATTAACAGCTAGTGGTGCAAAAGTCCTTCAACACTAGGAAATTTTGATGTTACTTATTACCCTGAGCACACGTTATCATGTATTTAAGATCATGTATATGCAACGTGCAGTTGCAAAATTAGAAACCATCGTTATGTAAATCTTTTAGTTCAAAGAGCAACATTTCTCCAGATCATTAAGCACGTCCACGAAGACTTGGACATATAATTGCTGAATGAGAAAATGACTTTATAAAATAATGCTTAATTCTCTTCTGCAAATAGACGACGTTTTATTGGCAGGAGGTACAGGAGGTACAGAACTAGATGTTTGGGCTGCATCTCATAACAATGCTTCTTTGAAACTGCATCCTCTGCCACCTGTCCTATCGGCCAGATTGGATCCCTTGCACAGAAAATGTCGTAAAAACTTTTCTCCATCCAGTCTTCCAGCAAAAATTGCATGGCCAAATGGTGCTGAACTGTATATTTCACCACTTTGGATTCCTGAACTTGGTGAAAATCTGTCATCTCGAAACCCCTGGTCCAGAGATAACTCTTGGAATGAAAAAAGCAGTTCATCCTATCTTTCATCTAGCAATCCTGCATCTACTTTCTCCCGTATCACGAGCCATGAAAGCTACACCTCTGTTGATACAAGCGCAACAACAGATTCAACTCAACTGGTCTTGGTAGAGAAGGAAGATGAAGATAAGGTATATTAGGCCGCCATCAAAGTGTCACATCTATCTTGGTGGCTTCATTCTTTAAGATGCTATTTTCTCTGCAGGTCAAAGATGAAGCATTTGTTCAGGAAGCAAACACTGATATAGGCTTCGAGGGACAAACTTTCCTTCCTTCAACATTTAAGCACTTAGAGCTTTACACCTTTCAAGACATCCAAGATGCAACAAATCAATTTTCTATAGATCTCAAGCTTGGTGAAGGGAGATATGGTAGTGTATATAAAGGCAGATTAGAGTTCAGGAATGTGGCTATCAAAGTTCTCAGAATGAAACAATTTGAAGATTCATCAGAATTTCGTCATGAGGTACCCCGCTTTTCTTGCTACCTAGATAGGTCATACATAAACGAAATGATCAATATTATGTTTGTTTGTTGCTCATAATCATCAGCTTAATTTATTTGTTGCATGTCATGATTATATCTTAATTTGGCTATCAGTGTCTTTTTTGGTGAAATTGGTGTATTAATCAACAGTAGGCATATAATTGGCTGAAGAAATTTCTCTTCCTGTTAATTTATATTGATTGTTATTTTCTTTCTAGTATACATAGAAAAGTGTGACTTTACTTATATTCTATTTATGAAAACATATTTGGTTTTACTAGATGGAGACTCTAGGTTGCTTACGTCATCCAAATATAGTGTCCTTGTTGGGGTTCTATCCAGAAGGTCCTTACCTTGTCTATGAATATGTGCCTAATGGAAGTTTAGCTGATCGGCTAACCTGTAGCAGAGGAACAACTCCACTTCCATGGTATACCAGATTTCAGATTGCAGCCGAAATCTCATCAGCATTACATTTTCTTCATAACCAAAAACCAGAACCTCGAGTCCATCAGAATCTCAAGCCTGAAAATGTGTTGTTCGATTACAATAACGTCGTTAAATTAGCAGATGTTGGTCATGCTACACTTGCTTCAGAATATAGTGATCGTAGGAATGGCACTCATCGTCAGGACGCAATCCCAGTGGATGCATTTGCTTACATTGATCCAGAGTACCAGAAAACGGGTTGTTTTGATCTAAAGTCAGACATATATGCTTTGGGTATTGTTATGCTACAGTTACTGACTGGAAAGCCCCCATTAGGTGTCCATGAATTCGTCGAAACAGCAATTGAGGAAGGAACATTTAGCGATGTTCTAGATAGTTCTGCTGGAGCATGGCCTGTTGCTAAGGCGAAGGAAGTTGCTATGCTGGCATTACGTTGTGCAGAAATGAAGCGGAAGCAGCGGCCCTTGCTTGAGTCAATTATTTTAGTACTAAACAAAATTCGAGTATTTGCAGCAGAGTTTGCTGCCATGGATTAGTCATGACTTGTAAAAAAGATCCAGTTAGTTGAACAGAAAGCAAACAACTTATGGTGCAAATCAAATTGAGTTAGGATTGAGTGTTTTAAACACAGTCCTGTTCTTTCTCTCAAAGTTTTGAAGCTTTTTGTGCTTTAGCAAGTTGCTACTCCATATCCAGTTTTCAATCTTCTCTTTACCTCAACTCTTCTGTGATTTCGTTTTCGGTATCCTCCAACCCTTCTTCTATTCCTTGCACGTTTTAGCTCCTGACAGGAAATTGCAGTTGCATTCTGCAGACTAAATTTCCCCCATTAATTAATATTAAGCACCCGAGTTCACATGTCTGCATCCTTGGAATATGCTTGGGCATTTTTTCTAGTTTTAATAGCTCAAATAGAAAGAAACAACCTTCTAAGAGCATCTTATGGACCCTTATGTAATTCAACTTAACTGTTTGAAGCATGCATTATCCCTTGACTTAGAGCCTGAACAAAGATGTTATGTTCAGTTGAAAGGTTAGCTTGTTGCTGAAGTGAAGATTTTGAAGATTATAACCAAGATCAATACGAAGCGCTACCATCTGCTAAAACTCTGCAGTGTAAAACTATTCGTCATATCACACATACCACTGACATCCCTGCAACTAGGGTAGGAATATTGTAAGCCATGAAAATGAGAAAGAGATGCAACACCCACGAAAGCCACTTTTCCCATTGTCACACTACAACAAAATAGGGTGTTTTTCGTCGGGTATAACGTCAGAAAAAATGACGCTATGTGTATTCTTAAAGGCCCACTAAATGTCACGAGATTGACGCTAAACATGCTATACTTTGATGTCGCATGGGCGACACTTTTTGCGTC
>JAANSK020269025.1:0-11787 GCA_011763485.2 Isoetes engelmannii
GTCGCATGTCCTTGGGACGCTGCCTTTGTGGTGCGACATTAAAATATTCTTCCTTCCTTCCTTCCTTCCTTCCTTTTCACTTCACTTGGTAGCATCTTGATAATATTGCTATGGTATATGTTGGTTTCTAATTTATACTTCTCTGTTTTCTTTCGAAAGGCTTCAATAAGTTTCAACACTCGGAGGAACGGGAGTCATCCTCCTTGTGTTGAAACATTGCAACTGTTAAACTTGGATAATTGATGCTCAACTCCTTATTCTTTCCCTGGAGGATTCACCTATATACAATATGGATATGCCATCTGCATACCTAGGGTAGCAAAATATCTCCTAATATACGATCTAGAAAATCTAAAATAATACCCATTTAAAAAATATACAGGCTTTCCAACCCCCCCTCCCAACAATTCTTTCTAGGTTGGAAAAAGTTGATGTTTAGCTCCTGTAGTACTGACTAGGAAGAAGAAGAGGTTGACAGATTAATTGGTTCTTCATTTGTATTTTTTTGAAATTTTCTATATGATCCATATGGGATAGGTTATGTAATTTTTTTTCCTATCTTATGAATAAAAAAAGTAGTTCCCTTTCTTCCAAAAAAAAAAAAAGTACAATGCATCTAAATGACACATTTCCATTTAGATCATCACAAAAAAGTTACAGTCATTTCCATAAAAATACCCCTTAACCTAGGGGCATTTTGGCTATTTTAGCAAAACATAAGGATATTTGGAGTTTCCCCCTCTTCCCCATCAACCAGACGACCCCCCCCCCCTCCTTTTTTCTTGATATAATGTACATGCACGATGATGGTTGAAGCGACCCTTATATTGATGTACTAAATCATGGCAATTGCTACAAAGACGACTAAAAACTGAAAGTGCTTATCAACGGATGCAGTTATAACTAATTTAAAACTTTTACGGATAAGAGAGTCTACTAGCTTTAATTCCAGCTTGTTAATTTAATAAAACATTCCTAAATGACATGCCCTTAACCAACTGGGCAAAACCATTTAGACCTTTATGAGTAGTCGCTTTTACCTATTTATGTCGGTGTCTCGAGAATGCCCCACAGGCACATTCAAGGATAAAATACTCGAGCGGTCTACCATGGGCCCGTTACAATCTCCCCTCCCCCACTAGAGCTATGCTAGTCCTCGAGCCCGTTACAATCTCCCCCACTAGAACTATGCTCGTCCTCGAGCATGCAAAACTCAACCAATATACCACTGACTAGGTGGTTACCAAGGTTACCAAGTTACACATGCATATAGGCACCTATGGAGACTCGAACTCGAGACCTGCTCTGATGCCAACTGTAACGTTCCTAACCGACATGCCCTTAACCAACTGGGCAAAATCATCTAGACGTTTATAAGTAGTCACTTCCATTCATTTATGCCGGTGTCTCGGGAACGCCCCGCAGGCACATTCAAGGATGGAATACTTGAGCGGTTATGGGCCCATTACAATCTCTCCCACTAGAACTATGCTCGCCCTCGAGCATCCCAGTAACCAGTATAGCACTAACAGATTCCAAGATCAAAACTTGGCTCTGGTACCAATTGTAACGTTCCTAAACGACATGCCCTTAACCACCTGGGCAAACCCGTCTAGATCTTTATGAGTAATCACTTTTACCCATTTATGCCGGTGTCTCGAGAACGCCTCATAGGCACATTGACGGATCGAATACGCGAGCGGTCTACCATGGGCCCGTTACAATTAACAAAAAGGATGCTCAAATAACTCTTTAAAATATGGATGCAAAGTTTTATTCCCTTTATTCTCTTTTAGATGCGTTAGGCACCTTTCCAAATTCTTTATCAACTGAACTCAATGCTTGGATTTTTCGATGTACATCTCTTATGAGCTTCTTAATCCTTTGCATCTACTTTAAATTACAAGAAAACTATCGCGGCAATGTCGCCCTGAACATCTCTTTAACCAGCTCCCTTGCTGGATCGAGAACATGGTTCCATCCTATATATTGTTGATAAGCATTTACATCTTTGTGCTTGTTAGTCTTAAACCCAAGCTTAATTTAGTTGCAATTGCAAGGGGAGTTGCTGAAGGTATAATCACTATAGTTTTCGTAAGTTCAATTGTATTTTGTTTCTTCAAGCATAAAAGGTTCCAACGCAACTTCCACCTGGAATCGTTAGGGATGTTGGTCTGGGACCAATAAGGCTAAGGAAGTTTACATACTCTGAAATAGAAGATACGACTAGGAAAGTCAGAGAAAAATTGATGGAGGAGGCTTTGCTGATGTTTATAAAGGATGGACCAAAACTGGTACTGAACTAGCTGTCAAATTAATCATGAATAGATATTTCAGCACGAGATGTCGTCATATCGAATATTCATCATGGAATCTTGCTAATTCTCTTTGTTATTGCATAGAAAAGACTAAAATAACTATGGTATACAAATTCATATTTAATGATTCACTAGACAATACACTCAATCAGACAGTATACCTTACACTTACCACTTCATTCTCATCACACACAATACACATAATGAGACCTGAACTCATCCACCTGATGGTAGCAAATGGGTTTTGAACCCTTGGTGGAGAATGTGCACTGATGAGCCAATTACTAAATCAACAATACGAAATGATGAACTACAATGTCCTATATCCTCCACATAAAAATACTCACCCAACCATAGCTACATAATTAACAACTCTCAATCATTGTTTCACCTCCAACCATTTAGGCATGGCATTTACAAGTTTTTGGTTCTTTGAAGTCCTCAAATCTTGTAGAGGATTCAGAGATATAGGTTTCCCTCCCGTAACCAACGGGACCATCAAATTTCCTACAATTTCAGTTCTAGTTTTTTTTAAGGTAACTTTGGGGTCAGAGTTTCTGGCATCTAATCCACTCCCTTCTCCAAATTCGGAAATTTGAAGGTCTCGGTGAACACGGCGGTAAACTCCGCTGGCAAGAAGTTTCCCCTTCCAAAAAAATCTCGAACAGAAATCGTCGAAAGAAGAATTCCCAATAAGCTTAAGAACCTCTATCTCTATAAGTTCTGCAACCATTTCCTTTGAAGTTATTGACAAAAGAATCAGTTTTTTTAGCTTTTAGAAAGCTATTGCAACCATAGTTGTTTTGAGCCGGTAGTCGAGGCCATGCCCTACTATGGCGGAATCACCGAGGCTTGAGACGACACGATACATTCAAGCATCCGATACATTCACTGGCCGAAGAAATGGTTGAGGCGGTGCGGTGCCCATGGTGCACCGCCAACGCATACCTCTGAAAGGGACGTGGCACACAGCTGTGACAAGGTGGTAGCGAAAAATGGACCCGGAACAAAACAAGAAAAAGAGAACGATAACATCAACTACACAACATATGTTCAGATGATTGGGGTTTCCCTTAGATCTTGAAAAAATACACATTTCATTAAACAACTGATTAGATGTCTGGCCAGAACTGATAAAAATAATTTCAACCAATGAAAGTATCAGGAACCAATGCAGTTCAACTGTAGTAAAATCCAAGTCTTCTTTTTGTATCTTCTTCCCTTTATTGCAATCACTAAGCATGCCATGGAAGAAACCAAATCTCCGTGGCAGTTAGAGCAAGCTATCGCCTGGGAGAAGAAGTATTGCCACATGCATTTCTTCACTTGGACATGGCAATTGACCAAATGCAATACATGATATTCCAGGTCTCTGTCTGTCAGCAAGAGATCCAAGGTCCACCTGGCAGAGAACCATGCAAGAAGTTTATAAATAATATTACACCGATTGGAAGTGTCTTCTGGCATGATGATACCTTTGGGGTGTAACCTTGCTTTATACGTTTGAGTGCAACGAGGAGGAATGTGATTTCTTCAGACTATAATTAATCTACCGTCTCACCTTTTATCTCCTGTAAGAAAGGCAACGAAAAATGAATTCCAGGAAACTCATGATAATGCTGTTATAAGATTGAAAGTTGTACATGAGCATAGATTGAGCTTATAAGACCACTGCACTTAAAAGGTCCTCACAACTCAAGGACCATAAAACGAAGCAAACAGTGGTGGCACCAAAAGGTATCCTTCATAGGCATAAGAATCAACCCTTCGCCATGGCTTCACCTCTCACATTCTAAAGTTTCTGCTGATGTAAAAAACCTAAACGTTTCTTTTCTATTATGCCTGTTTTATTACCATTGTCTTTACCCCATTTCTAGTGAAAAACAACATCAGCCATATGAATTGTCATAGTGATTTTAAAATCGTTCCCTTATATAAGATTGTATTCTTTGTAGACATTCCTCCTACAGGCTTCCAAAACCAGAATCATACCTGCTGTTCTGCCTGTGAAGCACTAGCTCGCAGTTGCTTTCTCTCGGCTTGCAGAGATCGACAAAGTTGCTCCAGTTTTTCTTTCTGATTTTTCAAAGTATCAATCTGACTCTTTTGTGCTCCCCTCTGCAAAACATTTTAGCAGATAAGTCAATTTAATACCTCAGCTCAGAGAACAAGGATGTAACCCTAAAGTAATAACCTCCGCAACAAGTTCAATGATCGACTTATTTGACTCCTTCATCTTTTTCCTGAGACCAAGATTTTCTTTCTCAAGGTTCTTTATAGTTTTTGACATCTGCAACAATCAACATAAGGAAAAGCTAAGAATTATATATCTCAAGAAAACAGTACAGGAAGAATATTGCTCAGCAACCTACTTCTTTCAATGCCTAGATGCTTTCCGGCTAGCCAAGGATGTGATGTACAGTGTACCTTACAAGTTATTAAAATAAATGAGAAGGGCCTCATATTTTCATTAGGAATAGAAGTTCCTTATCCATAAGCTTTCAAGGGGATGTGGACATTATCCACATAGATTGTGGCTGATTCTAAAAGATTGGCCCAATAAACAGGATCCGAACGTGAAAACATTATAAAAGGAAAGTCATATAAGCTTGCATACATGCATTTGGTTTACAAAGTACTGTTAGAAGGT
Source organism: Isoetes engelmannii (assembly GCA_011763485.2). NCBI lineage: Eukaryota > Viridiplantae > Streptophyta > Lycopodiopsida > Isoetales > Isoetaceae > Isoetes > Isoetes engelmannii. The sequence continues at coordinate 4,969 of JAANSK020269025.1, forward strand.
TTGAGCATACGTTATATGTAAGTTAAGGACTTCACATGGTTACATTTATACCGTATTTCTAAGTCTATTAACAGAGGTATTGACAAGCATTCACACCTAATATGCAGAGCATTTGCACTTACCAGACTGAACTTCATTAACGATGCTGCTGCTTCTAAACTCACCCTCTTTCTATGAGTTTAGCAGATTATGATTGATATTCCGGGCTGAGACACTGAAGACTAAGGCCATGTTTATGGAAGACATACTCTTGGTGAATGAGTTAGAGTAGCCTTACTGTGTAGGCATATAATACATTATTAAACCATCTATGTCCTGTGTTAATCAAATGTACGAAGCAGCTACTAGGATATACGGCCTGCTTGTTACTTCTAAACGACAGCATTATAATGGGGATGCAAGGAATAAAACCCAAACCTTTTCCATCTCTTGCTTGAATGACGAAAACACTTCATTACTTTTTGTCAATGTATCCTGCATTTGTACACATGATTATGTAAGAGATCACAGGATTAACTTGCATGACAATTATTGACCAACCCTTCTCTCATTAAGTATTTTGGCCTTAGAGAAAGGACATAACAGACACACAAAGGAAATTCCTTGCTTCTAAGAAACAGGAACAAGAATTCGTTGCTTCATAAACATTAGGATATGTTTGCATAAAGTAAGGCAAAAGTGAAATACATGCCTGGAACTGATCAAATTTCTCCCCATACACTGCCAGTTGTAAACGAAGATCCTTCTCGGTGGTTAATAATTGCTTGATTTCCTCTGTATATATCCGAGTTTTGGCCTCCTCTTGTAAGTAGAGCTCCTCTTGCTGCTTTAACTTTACTTCCAATATTTGGCTCTCCAACGATTTAGTACGCAGCTGCCAAAAAAAAAAAAACTCTATTTTATAACTATAAACTTCAGTTCTTTATGTATCTCACTAGCAATTATATACCTGGTGAGTGAAATGTTCCTCAAATTGATTCAACTTCTCTTTCAACCTAGCCCAGACAGACATCCATGTAAGAATACATGAGCATAAATTATTGCTGCCTTACAGATAAGACGTAAATTTTCCTTCCATGCAGGAAGATATTCTATCTCTTCCTTAAATCAGCAGGATTCTCTCTTATACATCCCTATTGCATGGTGCCTTAAATCAGCAGGATTCTCTCTTATACATCCCTATTGCATGGTGAAGCATTTGAAACTGTATAGAATCTTGTTGGCTCTATTTGTGAACCTCTAAATTTGTTTCCAAAAAGCGTCTATTTGGAATTTCTATTGGTATTTCTCTGGCATTCAAATGTTTGCCTTCCAAGAGTAGTATAGCAATGTTTTACAAGTAAAATGGTCAGAGAGAGAAGCTTGCATTCTGATATTCAAGTCTTTGAATGCTGCCCCATACCCCTTAACGGTCTCAGCCACACTAATTTGAGAATTATTGGCTATGCCCTCTTGATGCAAGATTTCGGATAATCATATTTCATCAAAAGATGTTCCTGATGCATATTGACACTTGCAAGTATAAGAGTGCGACTGGGCAGGCCAAATGCTAATATTAGGGCATTCTTTGGAGCAGTTAGAATGGGAATAAGATATCTTCCTAGGAAATGCTCATTGAATTTGAATAGATGTTAATAAGAGACTAAGTGTTTAGGAGGATATCGCCCTCCTTGAAATTCCATAATTTTAAAGGTTCTTGGTCTCATAGACCTTATGGGTCTATGAGATCAAGAACCTCTTGCTTGCTTCCTTCCTTCCTATTGTGGTAATATACTTGCAGTCAGTCAATTGTTAGATAATCACAACCAATCAAGTCTGTTGTTAGAACAAATTTCCGCATTTTGGTCAGGAAAGAGAAAGATCGTCAAGCACCAGCATGATGGCTTGGGGGGCCTTATTAGAATTCGTGCATGAATCCATCATGATTGCATGTCTTCACATGCTGATATGGCTGAGACCTGTACATAATATATGTAAAGACCATCCATGCTTCTCCACTTTGGACCCTATAGCCACATTTAACAATAGATAGTTTGCATATATAGATGGACAATTTTAGTGAACAACCTAGTAATTCATTAGTTATCTACCGATCATGATATAAAGGCAAGAATGGAACTTTAAAAACAAAGGTGAATGTACATTTCATTTTCATTGATTTGTCTCATCCTTTCGTCTCCTTGTTCTTCCAATTTGAAAGATATTTCCTGTAATCAAAAGAAAAACAAGACATATGTGACTTTCTTTATTCCTACTAAATTAGAATAACAAACAAGCCAATTATCTAAGAAAAGATGCCAGGGAAAGGACATTTTGATGAGAGAGTAGAATTGCAGGCATGGGAGCAATTGAGGTGAAATAAAGCAAGGGACCCTTTCCTCAGCACCAAACGGATGTGTTATATAGCTTGCAGGAAAAATCAAGACCTGAGCATCTCTAAACCTCTTCAAATGGAAAAGGCAATCTTACTTTACTTCCAAAACCAATGTTATCGCTTTCTTATCATATATCACAAGCTTCATAATCTCTGACAACCCATGTCATTTGGTTTACTTGCAGATTGAATCTCAGCACAAAAAACATGCAGTGACTGCATGTGATTAACATTAACCCATATATATTCTTTTCTAGGCAACAATGAAGCTTTCAATGCAATTGGAAGAAAAAATGACCAATCAAAGAACAATAGCACTTGTGATGATATAATCATTTTTGCGAAGCATGTGCGTCTCCTTTGCAAGCTTTTTTGCTGCTGCTCCTGGAAATCTCGCCCAACCACCATTCAAAACAATAGGGATTTGTTTGTAGGCAAAGCCATCTTGCAAAGTTCCCAGCATTAATTTAAAGGAAAAGATATTCATAAAACAAGGGGGTTTTTGGTTTATGACAATGCCCAAGCCAGCATACAGCATCCTCTGAGCCATTAGTGCCTTCTTATAGTGAAAGCTGCTTTCTGAATGCTACTGATGGCCAACTGTAGGTACTCTCAGAAAAAAGTTCCATACGGATTTACTTATGGTAGGCAGTCTTGAATTTTCTTTTGTCTTAGCATTATATGATGACACAAGTTTCGCTTTGCACTCTTGCATGAACTGTTTCAAAGATAATCGATTGCCACTAGAAGTCCCTACCATTTCCCAAATAACATTAACAGTATAAAAAAGAATACCTTAATAGTATCATGAAATCTTGTGGAAAGCTCCTGCCGTCGTTGTTGTTCTTCTGTAGCAATCTTCTTATTTTCATCCTACCATGAGAGTTACAGTTTTCAAGGTAGATTAGCTAACATAGTTACTCACTTTAGAAAATGTTATCTGCTCAAGAATGCTACATATTTACTCCAGACAAAGTACTTACAATCAAAATCTTGTTCTGCCGTTGCAATTCCCTACAGAGTGACTCTAACTTTTGTCTAAGTGTTGCCCCTTTGCTCAGGTCAGAAGAAACTGAAACAAATAAAGCAAGTGAAAAAGCATAAAAAGAAGATGATGAATAGGAGCCTCAGTGCTCAAGCTCAAATAAGCATCTAGCATAAAAAAGTAAAGACCACATCCTAATATCACTTTTCAACTGTTTAGTTATCTAGTAACAACCCACAAATGATAAGATCGTTCAGGTTGATCCCACCCAAAACGAGCATTCTAGAATTTAATATAGATCAAAACATTTTCCATGATTGTTCTATCATACAGTTTCATGAGTTTACATCCTTACGAGCATCATTTTCCCTACTGATATGTGATACTCTTTGCCGCAGTGACAATAACTCTTTATCCAGCTGATCTGCTTCTGCCACCTGAACAAAATGGAATATGCATTTAGGCTACTCCAATCATATGCGTAAGTAAATTTACATCACCATGCTTGGTTCATATGGTTAATACAGTATCACTTATATTTGATATTATCACCATCCTTAATAGACTCTGTCTATCGTGATACTCAAAAGATCTTTTGGATTTTAAGCTACTTTCTTTCGAATGATCACATTTTTGGTGCAAATGTGCATGTGTGTTTGGAAAATAGTGGTCATCAAATTTAAAAGGCCAAAAAATGTACAGTGCTTTTATGGATCTGTTATAAAATGGCAGAAAACCCCAAACCTGTAGTAATTTAGGTTCCTTAACAAAAACATGATATGTTGTTTGCTAACTACATTGCATAAGCTAACATGCCAGACGACATTTATGTGACCCTCTTAATCTCATCCATGTGTGTATATCAAATCACTATATAAAGAGTCCTCTACCCAGGACATGGACAAGATAAAGATCTAAAAATACAATTTTTAGATGTCCCTCAAGATCTTAATATTCTTGTGTCTGTGCATCACAACTTCTACTCACATACTAGGACCCCCCAACACATTATCTTATACATGATGAAGAAAGACAAACATAAAAGTGATAAATCACTTTTATGTTTGTCTTTGAAACATAAATAGGACAAAATAGGACATAGGACATTGAAACCTAAATAATAAAGGGAGACAAACATAATAGTTCCAAACAACAGATTTATTACTGAAGGCAACGTTTACATGTTGTTTTGCTTAAGTGGAGAACTGCCAAAAGAAATGTTAGGTTACATGTTCTAACGTTTTGGTTGAAGAACGTTAAGATTCTCTCTATTTGTCTTGCAAGGATAAGAGCCACGTATAAAAATTTAGGTACATAATAGACTTAAAACTTAAAAGATGATGTAAGTAACCTGATGAAGGTACTTGGAATGTAATAGCTTCAGCTTCTCTTCAGATGTTTTGTCCGATCCATCAAGCATTGTTTTAACCTCCTTTACACGTTTTTTCCTAGTTTTTCCAGATTCCCGAAATCCTGAATATACAAAGACTTACTTCTTCTGACTGACACACTTGTTACGAGTTTAGCAATGAGGAATGACTTACTCAAATCATTTCCAGCTTTTAGTTGAGCCAATGAGGAAACATCAACTCCTCCTAGAATCTGTTGCTTCCTATAACAATTTGCAGGAATGCTGGTTGGTTGCAACTGACTGCTTGAGGAGGGTATAGTTTCCACACCTAAGACTGCTTTACTAGCAGCCTCAGCTTCCAAAGTTGTATCTTTCTGATTATCATCGCAACTACTTGCTAATATTACTGTAGCATTATCTTCATTTCCCTCAGAGAGAGGGACTGGAAAACGCCTGTACTTTCCTAAATTCTCCAGTTCTCTCTCCTTATTGTCATTGCTGGTGGTAGCTGCCTCTGAAGGAACAGGATCCGCTTGGGCAACTTCAATGCTATCTTCAGCCAATTCTGTTGTTGAATTCTTGTATTTTATGCCATTGACAATTGAGTCTGCAGCAATTACAGAAATTTCAGGGGATGTAATACAGTTTGTTGAGTGCACAGTCACAGATACATCTGTGAAGCTCTCTACAAATCCATCAGGCAGAGAGTCCATAGTAGTGAACTGCTGATCCAGATTATCTCCTCTTTCCTCAAATTCTATATCTCTTGACCTGTCCCAGGCTGTATCAATCACAATTGAGTCTCCCAGAGAGATTTTTGGTGCCACTTCTGACAAACCATCAAGCAGAACATCAGCATGTGAAGCCGGAAGTTCTACTCCTGTTCTCTTAGACTCAATGCCATTGGCTAGATCAGATATTGGGTTACCTGTTTCCAATGTTCCATCACTAAAACCATCGGGCAAAGAGTCAGCATGCGGCAGATGAATTGCATCTGAACTTCGGACTTGCTGATCCAGACCCTCCTCTCTTTCCTCAAATTTAGTGTCTTCATTCATAATCCATATTGGATTACCTGAAACAGTTGAGAAATCAGTATGTGGAGAGCCTGCCTGGGTGAGGTGTCTTATTAGAGTTTGAGGATTTGGACTTGAGACTTCATGATCCAGTTCTTCCCCCATTTCTTCAAACTCAGTGTCTTTTGCCATATCCCATGCTGTTTTAGATGCTTCAGAAGTTCCTTCTGAGAAGCCATCAGGGAGGGAGTCAGCCTGTGGAAGTTGGCTTACAATAGATCTTATGGATTCATTCTGCACCTCAACTGGGAGGCTGCATGCCATTTCTTAATCACTGAAGCAGCAACAGAGCTTGCATAAACAACCTGAAAATGGTGGCAATTTTAAATAAAATGCATTGACACAAATATAGCAAAAGAATACACCGGCACAACAATTATAACTGTATGAATGTGAACAAGCTTGAAGATACCTAGCTTCACGAGGAGCGAGATCTGGCCGACAGATTTAGGGGTTGTTGATGATCACAGAGCCCCAAAAGCGCCGGCTGCCAAACGTAGGAATGTGGCATTGTAGTATGTAATTCTTGGCAGCTTGACATCCCTAAGCATTGATTAGGGCAACTTGAAGTGTTGCTCTTACACGGGAAAAAATAAATAATGTTTCTTTTTTGGGTTGCCCGAAAGGAGGTATTTGGGATTGGATTCCAAAGGGGGTATTGGCTCATGAAATAAACTCGTGAGGGGTATTAGACTCATGGTTTTGAATCATAAGCTTATTCTGTAAGTCAAATACCCCCCTTATTAGCTCCATTACCGGAGCTGTGGTCTCGCAACAGGGGGTTTTAGACTCATGTAAACTTATCCCTTATTTCGTCTAATAAGGGGATAAGTTTACATGAGTCTAATGCCCCCCTTCCTATTCCACAAGTCTAATACCCCGTCGTCTAAACTAGTTACGTGTATTGGAGAAGTCTAATACCCCTTCGCTATTTCCACAAGTCGAATACCCCCGGGGGTATTAGACTCGTCTGAACTAGCCATGTATTGGGGAAGTATAATACCTTTTTTTACTATTCCACAAGTCGAATACT